>KI919561.1:25426-41205 GCA_000473525.2 Anopheles melas | reverse complement strand
GCACAAATCTGGCCAGGACACGGAAATGTCCTTCAGAAGACGGCACCGACCGAGCACTAAAGCAGCAGACGTATTGATTTTTACGACCCCTTTTCGGCTGTGTGGGCTGTCTACCACTCTTTTCCCCGACAAAAATCACTGTGACGTAAATTGTACCACTAAAATCCTCAATTCTCTGGTACCGATGATGAAAAAATCAACACACACACACACACCCGAACACAAACGCATGCCAAACGCTCGGCAAACTAATGAACGAACCTCTAATACGGCGCACATTAACAATGGGCCACGGGGCCGTAAAATACAGCGCGCGGAACGTGAAATGCGCGTGCAGCGGCTCAATTTAAAATAGATTTCTCGCCGTTAATAGCGAGCCCGCCAGCCAGCCAGCCAGCCAACCAGCCAGCCAGGACGCGGTTAACGAGTTTTCCCGTGGGCTTCGTCCGTCCGTGTCGTATAGCTCGCGTTTGACTGCCGTAAAAACTGCTAAGTATCCCGGGCTCATCCCGGGGACGGGCGCTGCGCAACCTGCGGGGCACGATGAAAAGATGACTAATTGAGCAAATGAAGGGCAGCAGCGAACGTCTTTAATTAATTTATGTTGCGCGTCGGGGAGCGTGCTGCGAGGAATTTAACAACCACATTTCAAGCAGCAACAGCAGCAGCACCGATCACTTGAAGCCTGATGTTTGCAATGGTGCAAGCGTAGGGACAGGGTTCCGAGCGAGGCGTAGGATCCCCAGCAGTATCGCTTCTTCCAACCATTGCCCCACTGGAAATGGCTAATGGCGGGAAATGCTACGATAACGATCGTTAGGCATGTGCTGTTTCGTCGGAGTAGCGCGATGCCACCTCGTGCTTTGAATTAACACTGTTTATCTAAGGTATTTGATCGCTACGGTGAACCGTTCGAAGGGGTTCTACTTGGTACGTAGGAAGAGATTGTGCAGCTGAAGTATGTACATACACTTTTTTGCTATTGGACGCTTGAGTTTTATGAGTACAATGATTTTTTTTATATAGAAATGTGATAATGAAACGAAATTGTGTGGCTTATTTTACTGCGCACTTATCGAGTAGATTTTTATAACAAAAAGGTTTTTGATTTATTTCGGGTCCAATTTTCAAGCTCAACCAAAGCTCTAAACTCTAATTTGTAAGTTTCAAAAATGCTAAAGCATAGCATTAGACTCAGCATTATTTTTAAAACCAATAAAAAATTAAAAAAGAAGTGGGTTCACGAGTATTAGGCCCTACATAGCGGCAATTTGTACAGAAATACTTAAATAAGGATTATAGTTTACAACCTTTCGAGAAAAGAATACTGCTCAAAGAAATAGTCCCAAATATCGTGGTAAAATCTATTTAAAAAATTTCTCATCTGATAAAATTTGATCGCAGTCTTGCCGGCTCTGCTGCATATGCAGCACTATTTGCGTTCCAAAAAAGCGTCAAAGCATCAAAAGCATTTCAATCAAATTGCCCGTCCCAGACCGTCCCAGTTCAAAGTGCATCTTAAATTCCCTCACATCCAGCAGCACTAGCTTTCATCGCATTACCTACACGAAAGGAAAGCGAAACGAAACAAAAATACCTTTCCCAGCGCAATAACGATTACGGTTGATTGTTAAATATTTCACCGCACACGGCTTACAAGGGTGTTTTTGAAACGGTCGCACCAGTTGCATGCACTAAGCGACCGTACACTATCGCCCCCTTTCCCCCTTGGCCATATGCCTTTAAATGTCATCCTTTGGCACTGCTCGTTTCTTCCAGTTGTACCAGTCTTCCGCTCCCTTCCCAGAGCACTCAAACGGACACAATCGGTAAGACACAATCAGCCACAATGGCAATCTGCGCCCGCCGCCCACGCTCGTTTTCCTCCAATATTAGAGCGGCTGTTGAAAAATTCAAACAGCAGCTCCAGCACCGTACCGTGTTTTGCTGCGACAATCTACAGCACAGCAGGAGCCGCGTCACGGGATCACGTTGCTACCCCGGTTCTAGCCCTGGCCGTATGGTGTACGGTGTACCTGCGTTAGTACCGTTTCCCATTCGGAAAATGGGATATACATTTCTCAAAACCGGCCGTCATCGGTATACGAATCCCGGGTGTACCTGTGAACTGGGTTACACGGGATGAAAGTAAAATCAGTATCTCTCCCCCGCCTACCCCTTTTCCTCCTTTCTCCTTTGTGGATGCTTGATGATGTAGAGGGCACCGACAGACAAACAGAGCATACTC
The DNA here is from genome assembly GCA_000473525.2 of Anopheles melas. NCBI lineage: Eukaryota > Metazoa > Arthropoda > Insecta > Diptera > Culicidae > Anopheles > Anopheles melas. The sequence goes on along the minus strand of KI919561.1, from coordinate 38,957 downwards.
GGGAAGGAAAAATCAGACGGAAGCCGGTAAGCTCGTTGTTGTTGCTGCTGCTGCTGCTCGAATGGATGAAGCTAGCAATCATCTGCCGTCAGGATCGTGCTCTCGTATACATCGTGCCCTGCTCGCCTCGCTTCCTGCAAAAGAGCATTTGTTTTCCGACATTCCGTTTGTTCTGCATCTAATGTCGTTGATAGCACTTATCATGTAACGTATCATATGCAAAGTTTAGCATAAATATGTGCATTTCAGTACGTGACGTTCAGTACACAAGGGACAAGCGTGCTACAAACCTGCCACGGGAATGATAACCCGACCCGCTTACATCAGTAACAATATGTTTTCTGAGGAGCCAGAAGTTTGCCGGAGGTCAACAGAGGAGAAGAAAAAAAAACATAAAAGTGAACTTGCAGCAAAAAGTATGAATTGTAAGTATATAAAAGTAACTTCATACACAGTTGAACTGTGCCCTCCAACGTATGCAGAAATAATATCAATACACTTAATAAAACTTGCATTCAAATTGATACAATGTGTAGGAAAGCATTTTGCTAGTATCGCTTGATTGATTGAATGGCTACGGAATGCTACGGGTGGAATGCAGCTGCATCCGGCGCTACACAGAGGTACATCCGGCAGCAGCGTGCAATCAGTCCCGATCGTCTGCATATCATCAGTCCGTACCATGATGATTCAGTTGTTCCCGAGCAGCAACACACATAAATCGCACACCTTACGGAGCGAAAACAGTACGGTGAAAGTAAATGGAACGTAAGGTGCTGTTTGTGTGAATATTTTAGCAGCGCTTCGTCCAGCACGGATTGATTGATCGTTTGCATCGATTGCATCCCTAGCTAACAATGCAAGTAAAGCTTTTGCCCCATTTCCAACGTAATGTTTGCGTAATGCGATCGTTGGTACGCTAAACAAAAACCGATGCCTCAGAAGAAAAGTGATTGCAAACAATGCTCGATGCGTGTTGTTTGTGACGATTCAAGCGCTATTACCAAACAATTAAGGTAAAAAATAAAAATGCTGCAAGTTCGTAGAAACGTGCGTAACTGGATAGTGTATTGCGTAAAAATGGCGGTGAAATAAAAAAAAGCAATCTATAAGACATGCAAATGCCAGACACCCTGTGGCGTTAATTAAACGACCATCACTCGGCATCGCAATCGTTGTGCTGCTGACAGACGAAGAAATAATTGACATCGTTTAGCGTCGTTAACAGCACAAGCGGGCAGATAGAAAATGATAGTTCTGTCTGTTTGTTTTTTTTTTCCTGCACTACTTTCCTACAGAAGATTTGTTGTGATTATGCGAAAGCTGGAAAACGTATCATAACAGACATGCTATCTGCTTGCTACGCTTTCTGGTTTTTATGCTTGATTCCACTGTATTTACAGTGACAAATAATAAGCCGAATAGAGAAGAAGTTTGTAGCAAATATTTTTTATTTAAATAAGTAGAGTTTTATTGTTTCAGTGATACCTACAATACATTACATGGCAAAAGAAACTTGAAAAATATGATTTCAACAAACTATTTTGCATTTATTGCATAAACAAAAATTAAAAAAACTGACCCTCGACCATTTCCTATACTATTCACAAACTTATAATTGCAATGAGAATGATAGCTTGTTGTTGTGGGTATTTTTCAATGAAAATTTTCAGCTTAACGCAATATAAATATAACGGGTATTTTTTAATCAATTTTTTCAGCCTAACGCAATATAAACGCCAACGGCTGCAGTTTGTTTATAATAAAGTTCTACAGCACAGCAAAACGTTTGTCCTATTCTTCATTAAAAATTTTGATACCATTTTTATGAATCGTCCATAAACACTACATTGAACAAATTTATCCCTACGATGGAGACGCCTGGTGGAAATGAATATCAGAGAAAACGTTTTCTTTTGTACGGCACCAATGTGTCTTCAACTGAATAATTGTATTTAAAAATAATTGTTTAGGATGAATTGAATTCCCATGTAAATATTAGGCATTTGACATAGTTCCCGGCGCATTCTTTTATTGTGGGATTTTACATAGGTTTTAAATTTTAACCATGGATTTCTTCTACGTAAATTTTATTGTGAAAATTGTATGCAAAAGAATTAATATTTTAAAGAAATTAAACAAGAAACATACCGAATAAGTGTTTAAGAACATACCGGTGCCTAACAAAAATTTAAACAGATGAACCTGTATCTGGCTATTTGTATAGTGCAATAAAATATTGTAATAACGATGGAGACGCCTGGTTGTCCATAAAACAAATGGATTAAACTTTGGCTAAATTCAGGGTTTTAAATACACAATAAAACAACACATTAACAAGAAATCATCTTAGTCAAACAACAGCTAGATGCAATATGCAGCTCTTCAGACCATTACATCACAGATAATTACATTTGCCCACTAAACTATTTTAAGTAAGTATTTTAAGTAATTTAAAACCTCTTACTCAATTTCTGTCTCGACCTCGACCTGTTGCCAGTTAACACCTATTGTTCCAACCATCTACATATATGTTCAACTCTCACATAGGAACAGATCATTAATTATAAGGGCGCCAAATTGAATGACAAAAAAAAGGAACCCCCCAGGGCAGATAAAATATGTAGAACAGCGCACCGCGTAGGCGCTTCCCTCCCGCAGAGGGTTTGAATGTAGTGAAGTTTATTATTCACAAAACTCCCTGCAGTCCGTTAATGACAACATTCCACCTGTAGCATCGATATCGATGGGTAATGCGACAAACAATTGACGCTTGCTCAATCAAAATGGTAAAAATCCGGCCACACGTACTGGTGCGCACCACTACCGACTGCGTACATGCCGATTATAAGCGAAAAGCGGAAACACGTCAATAAACTGGTGCGTGCACCAGCGCACACTCTCCACGCACCCTCGGATAAAAATCGCTCATGCACTGCAACCACCCATGTGCCACGCTGGCAACGACCATCGCTGGGAACAGCAATGTTGAGCTGTCAACGGGAAACAAAAACGAGTTGAACAAAAGGCGAGGTGAGAAAAAAGGAATAAAAGGGGGTTGAGATTGAAACTCAGTGCGATCGATGATGGTCGTGTTGATGATGACACTTACAATACGTCCACCGTTGTAAAAAAAGAGCCCATTCCTCATATCGGGAACGCCTGGTGCTTTTGAATTACCAGGAAAATATTCATTATTACCAGTCTGGTTCATTCATCCTTCTTCCTTTCTCTTTTCGCTGCTCTCGCTTTCTCTCGCTATCTCTCGATCGCTCTCTCTTGCTCTCGTCCGCTGTCTGTATATTGTAGTGATCGGAATTTTATCGGAACTCAACCCATTCCACAATTTCCTGCAGATCCGTTCAATCATCCGAACAGATGGATTGCTTTCGTTTGCTTATTGTTTGCTGCCAACCATTCAGCCTCGTTCCGATCGGATTCCCAACCGCGTCCTATTGTCTCTATCCGCGAAAACAGGGCAACAGAAAAACTAGAGTTTACCAGTGCAGCAAACTGTTGATATGGGGTGTGTGGACAAAGGAAAACGCGGTTTTTTTTCTTGCACTGCAATTATCAAACTGTCCAAGGATCAATTCATTTCATCCGGTTTTGCTCCAGGCACAAATATGTTTTACACCATACTTGCCGTTTATTTTGGATTTATGTTAAACCACTTATAGGTAAACTGTTTCAAATTGTGGCTGCTATTGACTTGCTGTAACCTTTCTGTTTTAACTTTGTACTTGGCCAATCACTCTGGTGCTACGCTCCTGACCTCTAACAATTCGCCAAAGGAATAGTGCAATCAATTAATCAATAATTCATAAGAAAAGAATCAACCCAAACGCAAACGATACCAAACAATACGTCTTCTGAGCTGTAGCGTTTGTGGAATGGCTGATGGCAGGATAAACATATCAAGTGCAAAAGTAACCCCATGTGTTACAAAACGTCAAAACAGTCAATTGAAAATGTGTTTCCATGCTGCCATTCGCTGCAAATAATCCCAGGGTGTGAAAAAACACCCGCAATCATGATTGTAAAATGATGAATAAGCGCTGAACCAAGGAGAATGTTTCACGGTGGTGTAGTGAAATGAAGGTGAAAACATTTGTAATTCCATTCCGGTGTCGTGTGAATAGGAATGATTTTACAGCTTTGTTTGCGCTTCATAAACCGTCTGCTTTTGTGGTTTTGGTCTGGGGACACGAAACAGCCTGGAACGATATGTGTTGTTGCAATGTTATTTTGGTTTCATACAGTTTTTTTGTAAGTTAAGTTAATTATCGACCATCGATTACACTGACTTTTATCATAAATGATGCAAATGAGCTTCTTTAAGAAAGGATAAAGATTTGAGGTTCTCGGTTCCTAGACTATTAATCGGAATGTGTTTACAGTTTACTTTTCTTATAATTTAATGTCAAAAAGAAACGATTCCAGCTCAGCGAAATCTATAAAACAAACTGCGAATGGGGTAGCCCTATCATATTTTCTTGTGAAATAGATTGTGAAAAAATAAAATATATCGATTGCAAATACATTACTACATATTTTTATGTTTTCAGATTTTTTTTTTTAATTTTAACAATTTCTTTTCCTACTTAAAATAAATGTTTGATAGTTTAATGTATTTAAAAAAAATAAAAAAATATTCAATTGCCTCTTTGTTTTAAAATGTTAAGCAAAGCCCTAAATTTATGTTCAAATGATTTGCTACAGAGGCATTTCTTTAAGATATAATCTCTTCAACGTGGATTGTTTCTTTAAGATGAACTATATAACGCTCCCGTCATATTCCATATACTGTATGTCTCTTCAAGGTGAATATGTTCTAAAAGAGATTATTTCACAGCTTTTTTTTAAGATTAATTTTTAAATTCCAAAAATATTGGCCCAAGGATGCACCCTTTTATTCGTGGCCTCTTGGATATTCATAGCAATCAGCCACTTTCCCAAACTCGATCGAATTCGGGAACGATCGTAGCGATTGTCAAAATGACATAAAATGATGGTTTACTTGAATGTTTTTTGAACATTTTGCCATATTGTACACATAACTGAGCAGGATACTCATGACATAAATTAAAGCAACCTATGCATCTAGGCAACGGCAACTATCGTTCCTCTTCGATCGAGTTTGGGAAATTGGCTGAATACTTTCATTAGCGTCTTCTAACAAGAGTATCTCTCTAAACTTACGGTCTCTTGAAGATGCACCTTAAAGAGATTTCACTGTATTAACAATAATACTACCACAAATCTATCGTGTTCAGATAAAAAAATCATTAAAGTAAGCTGCAATCAACCATCTACCAACAGCTCATAAATTCTTCTTACCGCGTGATACTTGTTATACATCATGTTTCTGACACATCATTATCCTTACGCGAATCAGCGAACTTTTCCATTCACCCGTACTACTACACCCAGGTAAAGTCCGTCTAATCTCTGCAAAAGCTACCGGTCCACACCATTGCACCCCCATCGGCACAGAACCCATGTGGCGAACATGTAGCCAACACTATTTGTACAAATTCTAACAAATTTTAAATTATTCCGCACCCCCCCCCCCCCCGCCCCCTGTGTAACCGGTGTATCCATACGTACCCAAAAGATGTCGCAAACAAAAAACAGCACAGGTTAACCTAAAAAAACAAAACGCAAAACAAGACCTTGCTCGCTGACAGTTGCTCGGACCGGGGCCGGTACAGTGACACACACAAAAACAGGACACCGTACCGCACCGTTAGTTTATCTCGCACGTTTTTCTCGCACGTTTTTCTCTCTGCTACTCGAAAGTAGCTGAAGAGAGGGCAAATGGGGCAAGAAAAAAGGCGCAAAAGAAAAAAAAAGAAAAAAAAAAGACGAAACGCACCCGCTGCTCGCAGGTGGGGTAAGCTGACCCAAAACAATACCGACAAATGAAAGCCATCCTCGAGCGGACGGGCACCTTGCAAAATGCAGCATCGCCAATGGTGATGGCAGCGGTAGCGCTGTGGGCAGCTTCAAGGGCGCGGAGCAGCACACAAAAATATAAATGAGCCACTGACCAGACACACTAGCCGAGGTCAAACCATTTTCTACCTTCTAGCACTGTACATTGCAGTCCAGCGTGAATCGGGCACACAAAAGCAAGCACACTTTTCCCACCCCCTGGCATACGGGGGGACGCGGGCTACGGTCCGTTATCTGGGCGGAAAAATAATTGTACCTCAGGTGTTTGCAATTAACTTTGATACTTGTTTACCATTTGCTCGACATGAGCGCGCACTTCACCGTAAAAACCGGTAAAAGCTCAAGGTTCCGTGTCCGTGCCAGTCGGCCAGACGGGCTTTCGTCGGCCTCGCTTGTGCTGTGCTTTGTACGCCCGGGAGCCCGAACCGAACGACACCAGCGCGATACAGACACAAACACACACACCGAGACACCTGCTGCTCATAAATCCACCCCGAGAGCGTACGAGATTTGCATATGCGCATTCTCCACGGGCAGTGGAACACACATCGTCACCAACAGAATACAATTGAGTTTGCGTGGTGTGCCGCCCTACACAACGCGATAGCGGCAAAACAACAAATGGACATAACAAAAAAAACATACACACACACACACCAAGGGCATAGCGGTTTTGATGCAACAACAGCAAATCTTGATTGGAATCTGTCGTTCCTTCATCGATGGAACGGCGCAAAAAGTGTCCTTGTGGTTCTGCTCTGGTAGCAGGATTTTTTGTTCTCTCTACCCGGTGCACATTACCTTATTGTCTTCGCCGCTCTACCCCCTGTCCAAAGGCATGGCCGATGGGTGGGTAATTTATTTCCGTTCCCACGCTAGCTCTTGGTGTACACCGGCAACCGATCCCTTTTCGGAACAAACGATCGACACGACCAAATGGCAAAAACCGGACAGCAAACAAACCCCGGGCCGGATGGATTCGATTAAGGTGGCCAGGGTGGCCAACTGATGCAACACACGCGGCAAAAGGTACACATTAACCTTTCGCTATCGATTTATTATGCCATACCGATGGGAGGCCGCCGTGCTTCGTCCGGGAGACACCGACATACGTTCTTCAATTTTTCACCCCGTGCGATCGTGTTAGAAGCGGGGATTTGGCGGCTGTGCGGGGACACAATGACAGAGCGGCACCGGGGCACGACCGACAAGCCTCTTTACAGTCTCTGAGCTGGTAGGAGCTATGCCAGCACCCGTGCCACTACACCGAACGCTTGCCGAGTGGCACAAAAACAACGCTCATGGTAACAACACATTAGAGGTGCTTTGGTTTGGTCTTTTATTTTTACTTTTTCATTTTTTTTCAGGGCACTTGGGTTCTTTGAAATTCTGGTAGGCCAGAACCGGTCGTGGTATGATTGTGACCGTACGGAAGCAGAAAGTAACCCTGTCCCTAGTTACGGTTGGCGGAAGTGTAGCCCCAGTAAGCCACAAAAACAGCTCGTTTACATACGAAAAACATGCTTTCCGGGAGGGGGTGGAAAACAACCAAATCAATGTCCTGACCGCAATGCTTTGCTTCCCTGGAACCCTGCAGTCCCTAGGTGGGCCTGTGCTCACTTTCTACTTTGCTTTTCGTTAAGTCATCGTATGATTAAGCCAAAAAGGGGGGGAGGAGAGAGAGAGAGAGAGAGAGAGAGAGAGAGAGAGAGAGAGAGAGAGAGCTAGACAGAGCCCACAATTTCAGACGCTCCTCGAACAGCAACAGTGACCAATGGGTTTGCCACCCCTTTGGATGAGGTATGAGGTCTGAGAAAAACCGTCACCTGCCACTACAAACGTCACGAAATTACTTTTCTCCACCGCTGCCCCGGCACCCGGTGGTATCCGGGCAAATGCAGGAATGGAGCGAACAGCCCTCACCCCACATATGGGCCTAATCCTTTCCGTTCCTGCTGCTCGGTGCGGTTCGGTCTGTTGTCGCTGGGCTTGCCCGTAGTACCGAGGATGTTTCGGGAGAGCGGGCGAGCAGGGACTTTGTTTTTGTCATATGAGACGAATATTTTATTCGACTTTCGATCACTCGACCACGCAAAGATTATTGCTTGGGCGGAGTGGGTGGACAGGCGGTACACGATTTGATTTGGAAGCACATTTGTCAACACAAACAAGTGCAATCAATGTCAAAAACATTCGTTCGTTTTGGGCTTCTGGATGGCTTCCGGGACGAAGAGGCGAAGTGGGGAATGGAAGTTGTGTTTTTTTTTGTTTTGCCAGGATCGGTGCGGAAGGTTGTTTGTTTCTGTTTGGCTCGGTTGGTTTGGCTTTAGCATACAGTTGGTTTTCATTTTTCATTAATGATTTTTTACCCTCCGCAGACGGGTGGCATTTGAGTCGGGGGGATTTGTTTGGATTTGTGCTGGAGGGACCTTTTTCCACACTGGTGTTTCAGTTTTTTTTTTTGTTCATTTCCATTGGAAATGGAAATTACTATTTTGAATAATACTGCTGAAGTTTTGCCCTGCTCGAGTGATGTGACACGCTCTCCAAACGCACGCAGAGTGTGCTCGAGATAGAGCGATCACTGTCGGACGGTAGTAGTTCGTTTCTTTCAGAAAAAGTTGTTGCACGTGAACCGTTCCAATGCGTACATCCATTGGAAAGAGTGATGGAAAATAGTTTTGGAATACAATGGAATACAGGCGCCTACACTGTAATCTAACGCTAAACTTTAAAAAAGTTGAGGAATATTTTTAAATTAATCTGAGATAGATAGTAACGGTAAAGGGTAGTATTTTTAATGCGAAAAACATTGCTTTTCGCAGAAATGTGTTCCCTGCAATGAGTTAAAACAAGCTAGAGACTGAGAGAGGGAGAGTGTGTGTGGAGAGAGAAAAAAGATATAGAGAGAGAGAGAGAAATAGAGGGAGAGAGAGAGAGAGAGAGAGAGAGAGAGAGAGAGAAGTGTAAACAAAATGACTAATACTGTGCTGTACATCCTTTGCGACACGACATCGAGCCTACCGTGTAGATAAATTTTATATTTAGTTTACCTAACATTCTATTTGTCGAAATTTTTATTTTCCATTGACAGCCCGTTCTTCCATGATTTATATGCGCTGACTTTTACATTATCCAATGGAATAGATTCCTATCCGAAACCCTCTCTCAAGCTAGAGACCGGTTGTACTATTTCATAAAAGAAACCTTTTACTAAACGTGATATGATAAACTTTAACATTAGTAAATAATTTTTGCTATCAATTGATTCTAAGATAAAGCTACCTCGTTATCAATTTATACCTCTTCAATAAAATATTCCAATAATATAGCAAACCACGCACATCATACTCCGCTATTAAGTACTCTTATTAAGTATACAATACTACTTTTTAAGCGCCTAAAAGTATGCAACATGACTCATGTTTTCGTTAATATTCATAGATAGAATGAAAGAAATCATGGCATGTTTTGAAATAATGTTATGGAACTAAGGAACAATCATCATCATATATGAACTATGTAACGCAAATAAATGCTACAACAAATACTAATTTAATATAAAAAAACATTCCTATTCAACAGCATTGGATTTCGCATGCACTAATGTGAATCTTCAATCCATTCGTGCACATTACAAGTACCACACGCTCATTACCTTGAGTTAATACAGCCATTAACTGAATGTAAATTATGCACAAAACATACCTAAACTGTTGTAGCACCGCTAACAATGCTTAAAATCTGCCCCACACACATCCCGGCTTCCTAATGAGCAAGACTATGACTGCCGTTAAATACCGTGGCAAGCGCGGTCAGACTGCTGCATTTAAAGTGTCTACCGCGCTGCTGCTGAACGGTTCATCTAAAACAATAGAAGCTAATCGTTCATTATAACTTTACCTTCGCCCTGGCCCCCTCATATGACAAAGGAACGGTCAGCAAAGCGAACCTTGAAACACGTGCAAAACTTTCCTTTTTGCCACTGGTGCCGCAGCAACCGTGCGATCTACATGCAGAGTAGTTTTAAGTCCCTTTATCCCTAGCCCCGGTTACATATTTTCATTGTAATAATTTGTGCAAACCACCGGGCGAGGATAAAATAGATTTAAAAACTCGCCCTCCGCTCCGTTTCTTATCTGCCAACCCCCCGTACGCCGTAGGCATGGTGTACAGGTTGATATGCTGGGCATGTAACTTTTACATCCACTAACTGCATTTTGCAAGAAGCATTTTAACCCACACACACTAACCCACACACACACACACACACACACACACACACACACACACACATCCTTTCATTCCGTTCACATTCCGCGCAAATTGGCAATCTTTTTCTGGTGTGGTTTCTGCCCCCTTTGGCCCCGGATGGAACAGTTAATTCATGCCGTCCGTTGCAGACAGTTTTCCAGAGAGAGTTTTTTTTTGTTTGAATACGGCGAAACGTTCCGGGTTGTGGAATGTTCGCTAGCAAATGCACACTTTCGCACTGATCGAGGCGTGGGACCGTTCATGGAGCGTGAAAAAGAGAGAGAAAGAGTGCAGAGAGGGTAGGACTTTAGCCACAGGTTAGTACGTGGCCTAGGTCGGTTCGCTACCAAAGTGCTGACCACATAGTTGACATTTTTGACTTCCCCAGCGCAGCGCAGGTGAAAGGCGGCCGTGGAAAGCAGTACACGAAATTAGCCGAGCTTGACATGCAAGCCTCCGTGCACTGCCCGGATTGTGCTGCTGGTGTGTTGGAGTAGACAGTTGAAGCAGGGTTGAAAAAAAAATATTCGCTACCTTTGGGGTGGAAAATATCACTAGAGAAGAGTTTTGAAAGCAGTTCAAGTGTGCCAAGTTATAAATGAAGAAATAACCCAAGAGTTTTTAGTTTTATCTGTTCCTGGCCGCGTAATACAATCACCTGGTGTAGATTTTAAATGAATGAATTTAAGTTACATGTTTTTAATCCTAAGAAAAGGTATCAGATGCTACTAAAACACTCAGAGTACTCTTACAAACCGATATAGCTCAGATTATATTGCTTAGCGCCTAAATGTGTGCTCTATGATCGATCGAAAAACACATTACTATTTCGTTTGACCGAAAATAATTTGCAGATTTAAAAATAAGCTTTTAAAGGGTTTTACTGAACGCCTCAATGTATCCAAAAATGAATAATTTTCGTTAAAGGAGACGTTATTTCATTACACTTTCTTATCCATTGGCCAGTTTCATCTTTTCAGAGGAATGCTGTTCAGTAGCGCTGGTCACTTTCGAGCAGTAATTTAATAACTTAAAGCTTTGGCATGCTAAGAAGCAAACATTTAGGCGCTCTTCATCCACATAGCTACTTCAGAGCGTGCTCTCTATTCGCATTGCGTTAGTGTCACAATTACTGTTGCATTCAACCTCTCCAAAGTAGATCATTTGAAAAAGACATTTTCCCCAGTGAAAGTAGCTTTAACTTCAACATTAAAGTCACACACACACACAACCGCGGCACTTCTGGCTTACCAACGAGGGCCAAGCCTTGATTCATCGGTTTGTAGCCGCCGGGAGGGCATAGAAACTTTATCCGACTCATTCAATTCACAATGTTTCTGCTTTCAACCACAGTTCCCTCCACCGTCCCTAAACCATTCCCTACCCGCTCGTTGGTCTCTATTATGCGTTCGCTTGTGGAACAAAAGGCAACAACTTTGCTGGTAGCCCGCAAGGCACAAAACTGCTCGCACCCGATACAAACAATCGGAATTTTGTTGCAACTATTCTGTTGTTTGTTTTTCTTGTTTTGCAGCTCTCTCTCTCTCTCTCTATCTGTCTCTCTTTCTCTCTTCTCTCTATTTTTTCTGCTCATCGTCAAAGTGCACCCTTCCTTCCGTGTCACAACAATTCGGGGATCCGGTTCATCCTTAGGATCGTTAAGTATGTATCGTGTTTGATTCTGCGAAAGTGTATGTATGTGTATAAGAAATGAACAACGAGAAATCTTCCTCCCTGCTAGGTAAAACGACCTGTGTGGTTGAAGTACACACACACCACACTGCACCGTACAGTCAAAGCGCCCGAAGGTATGCAATCGAATGCAATCGGTAAAATGCTATCAACGCTCGCAGCGGACGTTCGGTGCGGTGCTTTTCCGCTGCTTGCACAACACCACCCCACGGACACCCACTTTCTTTGATTGCCCGTTTATCTTTGCCGGTTTGATTGAAGTGAAATGATGTTTTAAAGCGTGTTTGTGCAAACATACAATTGAAATTCGTATCGGTATCGGGCAGATCGCGCTGCCGTCTCGGAAAAAACACCTCAATCCTTCCTTTTGATCCGTTCTTTTCCTTCCCGTTCATTCTTGCCCGACTTGCCCGCCACCCACCTAGAGTGAAACCGATTGACCCATTTCATTGCTCCCACCATTTCCAGCCCGCCCCACTAATGACGTGCCCATACGTGGGCTAGGGGTTTCGATTTTCGCGACTCTCGCTTCTGTTTGTTCATTTTGTTGTTTTGTTTGCACTAAGCGTCCAGAGCAAGCGTTCCTGGGAAGAAGGTGCAATCGCTTCGCCTGCTATCGCACGAAGCAATTCAGCGCGCTTTTAACGCGTTTGTTTGTTTGTTTGTTTGCACGGTCGTCTGGCTGAGGAAAACGGTGACGACAGCGACAACGTTTAACCGACCAGCAGAAACTAGCGAGCACCCTCGGTGCCCACGTGGAACGTGTTGTTCCGGTTTTGTTTGTACAGCGATTTGTCTTCGATTGTTTCCCACACTGCTAGTTGGAAGCGATTTGACGAGTAATGGCACAGTTGAAATCGCAAAACGATAAGCCGTTCAATTAAAAATTATGATTCCTGGTACTACAGCATTCTGTCAAACTATCAAACTTGATCGTTTTTGCAAACTATTGTCAAAAACGGCTCTGATTGAGCACATTCACTGCGCGACCCATCACGCGCTAGGTAAAATCTTTTACCTCAGTAATAAAACTTTCGCCAGGCCATAACCTATTTTATGCACACTTTCTTCGCGACACTTTCACCTCACGCCCGTGGGTCAAACCGGCAACGACGGTGACGGCGTCTGTCACATCCCATTCGATTCCTTTCAATCAAGTGACAGTTTCAACCCGACGAAGACGAACCATAAAATGGTACTTTGAGATGGAAATTTATTGCAAGCACTGAGAGGCAAATCGTTCGCTTCTTTTTTTCCTTTCTGGTCGTCAGCATTGGTGCAGGTACAATAGGCAAATGGGAAATAGTGCCCGTGTCCCACCCAAAGTAGTAGGTGGAAGCGTACGGGAAGGAAGGGCACCCGTGCAATAGATCTTCATAACAGTCTCCCTATGGCGTACGTGAACGATTATTGCCTCCATCATCACGCGCGAGACACGTCGCTTCGTCGTGTGTGCATTCCAGCCATCGTCGCCGTACCTTCGTTCTTTTTGTGTATATTCTCCTTCCTATTTTTCCCTCCGGAAGAACTTTGAGCATCGTTAGTTATCTTTCCGGCGGGCGCATCTTCCCGGCAGTAAAGCGTGTGATGTGTGTGTGTGTGTGTGTATGTGTGTGTATGTGTGTGT
>KI919561.1:0-25039 GCA_000473525.2 Anopheles melas | reverse complement strand
CATTGTCCGTGTAAATTGTAGTAATTTTTCTTCCCTTTCCCTTACCTGTCTACACAAGTGTCTCCACAATTTTGTGTGTGTGTGTGCAGAACGGTAGATCCGAATCTCTAACTGAAAATATGTGCTAATGGGATGTAATCCGTAAGCTGGCTGCAACGATTTGTCAAAGTTTAAACCTTTTTCCCGCCCCTGTACAGCATTTCTTGCTAGCGACATTCCACTGGAAATGTTTTACACGGTCGAAGCACGGATGTAGTTGGAAGAGCAGCACGCAAATTGTAAATCGCCACATACGAGCCCTAGGTATTGGCGGTACCAGATCGGCTAGGTTCCGCCTAATCCCCTGCAACGAGCATTACAAACACGGGCTTCGATGGGGGTGGGCCGTTCAGCGAGCAAATCAGCGGCAATGATTGGGGAGGCATTGGCTTTCGGGATGAAAAATGTAAACGACAAGATTCTCGGGCGACAGAAGAGCGCGCGAGAGAGAATGGAGGTGAGTGAGACAGTTCTGAAGAAGCGTAGAATTCTTGTACGTTGTGCTGGTTAGCGTGTCATTGCCATCCTGTCGGCTTCCCAGCGCGTTCCTGAACGATCAGGGCAACCGTTTCTTGAGCAGAAGCATCAAGGTAAGGGTCCGTAGGGACGTATGAGGAAAATTTATTCATCTATGCTTGATGGGTTTCCCTTCCCGTCGTGTTTCATCCATCCTGTGTACTGTGGGGTACGGGGAGATTTATTTGCCATTTCCCTTGGATAAACAGGTTACGGTTGTGCTAGTGGCAATCGGTGTAAATATTTTACGTTACAAAAGATTCTTCAACATATTTTTTACCAGCAAGAAGAAAAAAAAAAACATTCTTTTACCGTTAAATGATTATGCTGTCTGGTTGAAATCAATCTCATGTGCAGCAATGGTATTTGTACGTTTACAACTAGCGAGGAATTTCGTTTTTAATAACGTGCCAACGAACCAAGGAAGTGCTAAAAACGATACTTTTTTTGTTTGTAGCATAAATTTAGGCGTGTTTAAAAAGGATCAAATATTTTCTTCCATAGATTTTTCTCGCAAAATATCCTGCTCTTTAAAAGATATGCATTGCTTATAACGTTATTAATTGCAGTTCATTTTTTTAGCTGAAGTGTGTTTCCAGAATTTTGAAGTGTGTTTCCAGTATTTCAGAAACTCCATGTTACATATTTTTACGTTTAAATCGATCGTAAATCATTCAAATTTATTCATTTTCTCGCTTTACTGTTTCTATGCTTAACGCTTTAAAAAAGTTGATTGCAGCATAAAATGCTCAAAACAAGCATATTTGTACCCTCAGCTACCTTTACTTATCATAAAGTCAATCCCATTTCGTTTGAAGCGCTTACGGTAAAGCTCCTTAATCCTTTCAACTGTCGGCAAACGTTACACGTACATTTCCAAACAATTGCTACGAATAAATCAAACGTTCCCGATCTTTCTTTTTCACTGCGAAACTTTTCCTGCCCCATTCCACCGAAAACCCTCTAACATCGTTCCAAGGCAAAGAATGAAATCAACATTCTTCTTCCCACGCCCAGAAGCACCAAAAAATAGCAAAGACAGTTGCTCTCTAATGGCACCATCTAAATCACACCTCGCCCGAAACTCTCACACTCAGCGGGCAGACTTAAGCAATAGCTCAAACAATATTTACCACCCTCTCCACCGAACCGAGGAGCTCAACGATGCTCGATGGTGTGAGCATTGAAAAATGAAAAAAATATGTTACCAAACACACTCGCGCGCGCGCCACACAAAGAAAGCATAAAAAATCGAACGCGCAACACAACAAATAATGCCTCGGGCGGCACAAATCATGGCAAGCGAATTATTTGATGGATTCTGCTTTATTATTGTTATTTTCAATTTTTCCCTCCCGGGCATCAATATTTTCTACTCTACGCCACCCGGCTTCTCTCCACCCGACACCAACGAAACACCTTCCCTTTCCTCCAACGTGCAGCGGGGTCTGGGTGTCTGGTAATAATGTTATTTCTATCACCAGACACCACCCAACATGATTTTTGCCCATTTGCTCTCCTCTTTTATTGATCCATTTCTCTCTCTCTCTCTCTCTCTCTCTCTCTCTCTCTCTCTCTCTCTCTCTCTCTCTCTCTCTTTCTTTCTCTCTCTCTTTCTCTCTCTCTCTCTCTTTTTTCTCATACTTGTAGCTTTGATTTGAGGTTGCTCCGTTTGTTCGTTTGCTGGTTCCTGGCGTAGTGAAAGGCAGATACTGCCAAACGGTAGCACAAATAGCTGATACCAACCATATAGGCCTTTCTATCCTCCCTCCTTACCACCCTATCGTGCCAAGGGGCTTGCTTTAATGCCATTTCAGTGCAGAATGTGTGGCACTCTCTCGGCTGAAGAGTAACGATGGTGTAGATTATATATTGACATACACACACACACCGGCGCACGTGGCACACTAGTTGACACGCACGTACGCATCGCATCCTAGCGACACAACAGAAAATCGAGCACAACATTGCGCTCCAAAAGAACGGGCGTGATGTTGTTTTCTTTTTCTTTTTTCTCCCTGCTTGCTTTCTCCTCATCCCCAAACAACTGCCCGGCCCCGTCAAGAGCCACTCGAGACGGCGTACGAAGCGATTTTTTATTAGTCCCTAGCTGCAACAGGAGCTTCCCAGAAAACTCAGCACCAGCCCGCCCGCCCCAGCCCAACCGAGCCCGTCCCAAAATCCCGTTTACAACCAAGCGCTGCACACATATCCCATGGCAACATACGCCACGCGATTGGCACCGTGCCAAAGCGAGCAGCAAACCGTGTCCGACCCGTACCCGTGTGTATGCGGCGCATCATCATCCATCGACAAACGATCGATGTTCGTTTCGAGTACTGAAATGTGATTTATGATTTATTGGAGCGCGATAAAACGCCTAGCCCCAGTGCCGAGACTCTCGTGCCTCGGTGGCGGGACCGCGGAACCTGGTCCCGCGTGTACATACTACATGTTGCCAACTGTAGCAACAAACCTACACGGACATTTGAACCGTGGGGTGTCGGCGGTCGCTCCGAACGCCCGCTTCGACCGTTTCAGAACACCCCAACCCGATCCCCTCTCTCCCTTCAGCCGCGCTAGCACCGAAAATAGACGGTGTGTTGTAATAAATTTACATATTTATGAAAATCAACGCTAGCTTTCAAATGTAAATATAACGCCGGCGTGATTAATCCACCCCGCTAGTATGGGTAGTAGTACCAGTCGTGGTTCTTGGGTGTGATTCGTGTGGTGGTGTATGGTGACGGGATGATGGGATGTCAGTCAGATTTTCCCCACCCACCGGTTTTATTTTTTTCCCAGTAATAACGTCGGATGGTTACAGTGATTGACGAGAGTGTAGAACTTTTGTCAGTTTTTGTAGTTTAGAAAGGCAAATTAGTCCTTTCGAGTATTGAATTACCATCGAAGATCAAAGTGAAACTATTTATTACGTAAAGTTTGACAAATATACAACCTGAACATGAGTTACTTTAACAACTAATATGCTCAATCTCTATTATGGTACCATCTGTAATCTGTTAGCTTTATTTTTATCTCGTTATGATTATTATTATACACGTCTCACACCTGCTATGCTACCCCTTCATCCTTCTATGCACATTTCACACTACGGCATAATTCCCCACCACCACGAAAGGGCAAAGCGGGAGTTTGCACAGTGCTGCAGCTGTCCACAATTTATCCGCAAATTAGTTTGCTCAAGGATGACTTCACCATTTGGGATTGGACGTTTTCCATGCATTTTTTTTGCTGTCGTTGCCTCTCTCTCTATCTCACTCTCTTTGTATTTTTCTATCTCCCTCTCTCTCTCTCTTTCCCTCGAACAGGCTGCACCAATGGATGTGTGTGTGTGTGGGTGTGTGGATCGAGGGATTATGAAAATTGGCCACCGATGCGAACGGTGCACTGTTTGGCATCAATCAGATTTTCCAACCAACGGTGGGTAAATATTTAGCTAACGCTTAATTTAAACCAGCTGCTTAAAGATTCTAACATTGTATATATGTATATATATGTGTGTGTGTGCCGGGGGAGGGAAATAAATATATTTTGTTGCATTATAAATGCATTGCACTCATGGCTTCTGATAGGGTGGCCAACAGTCGCGCTAAAGAGGTAGTAGAGGATTATGGGAACGGTGTTAACCTCAATGTACTGCCTGCAAATCGTTTGAGTTTATTTTCCATAAAGCTGAAAAGGTAATGCTAAATATTTGTTTTTCCTACGGCGAGTTGTTTGATTTACCATTCATGCACACAATAAATAAATTGGAAATAATAGAATTTATATTGTCTAGTATTGTTTCAAACCTCTTGTTTTTAGCTTTTTTTTCTCTCTCTCTTTATCTCTCTCTCCCTCCCTCTCTCTCTCTCTCTCTCTCTCTCTCTCTCTCTCTCTTCCTCTTATTTTCTCTCTCTCTCCATTTTCTCTCTCATTCCGTTTCTTTACAAACTTGCTGTGGGTATTTCCAACTCATTAAAGATCTGTTCTTTTCGAATCTGATCACTTAGTAGAAGCTATAAAACAATCAATTTTCGACATGCAAAATTTGGCATCAGACAAAAAATATGTTATTGAAATTTCATTGTAAAATATCAAAAACATTTTAATTAATTGATAGATTATTGTAACGACTTATTCCTCGATGGCTTTCATTAGATTCCGGCCAATCGATATATCGTCTTATTTAGCTTATTTCTCCAATAGTTTGCAATCTTAAAAAAAAACTTTATTATTTTTGTCAGTTGTTTCTATTTTTTATAATTGTCAAATATTTTACTTAAGGCCAAAATTAAGCACGATTTAAAATATGTACATAACTGTACCATTGTCACTCTTCCCCACTGCAATGGCTGCTGGTCAGTGCTTTGCTGAGCCGCGGACCCTTGATAGCAGGAAAACAAATTTATAGAGGAGTATTATATATTTTTTTAATTCATTTATTAACAGATTCCAACATTCCGGTATGGCCGTAGTTTAATTTAAACAAACACTATTCTTCATAAATATTTGAATTTATTGTTTCATTGATTATGAAAGCCCTTGTTGAGTGCATCTACCTGTCAATGATTTGTCATTACTTCAATTTGGCGGCGAATTTCTCAGAACAAAATAGAATTTATATTTGTTGGAGACTAACTCCTTAACCGGTTGTTCAAATATTGTATTCAAAATTCTTACAAGTATTCTTTGTTTATTTTTATCTCAGCCGTTAGAAGCATAACATGTTTAACGCAGCGCGTTCGAAGAACAAACCACCCAAAAAGTTCCCGAAAAGTAGATATTATCAACTACAGAATGTCTTAGCAATTCTCAAGCAAGCAAAAAGGCCATCCACCGTCACCCAATCATATCGCTCATATAACGAATTTATTTACCTTCCGGTACCGGGGAAAATACCCACGGTCATCCGGCAGACGGGCCCTGTTCGTAACACAAACAGCACTGGTTACTGTCATCTGCCGCCCGGTGACGCCTTCGGTGGCCTTCGGCAATGTAAGCAATCAGCAATAACTTAATGAAATTTCGCACTGCGCTTACCGGAGCAGCAGCAAAACAAAGCGCAAGGAGATCCCACCACCAGGAGCCAGTCCGTGATAATAGAAACAAAAAAAAAATCCCACCCAGAGCCGAATCATTGGCACACAATATGAGTGCTGCAAAACAAAATGATGTCGCGGCCTGGATTTGAGGCTCCTTGCGTCCTCCCGTGTATCGCCCTGTGCCTGCCGTCCTACGGCACTGTTTGTAATCAATCGAGCAAAATCGGTCACCAACGGCCCACACGCTGGATGCGAAAGCTCGACCACCAAGACAGGATGACAATCAAGTAAAATTGGGCTAAACAACAAGCGGGACTTTGGTGTCAATGTTTGTGAGTGTGTGTGTGTGTGTGTGTGTGTGTGTGTGTGTGTGTGTGTGTCTTGTGGTGTGGTGTCATCGTATCAGCAAGGTGCGAGAAATCCTATTTTTGGTAGGGCCTGTCGGGCAAATAGACTAACACCGTAACGAGGCCACCCGGGGACAATGCTTCAGACTCACAAACAAACACGCACACACACACTCACCTGTTTGCTTTCTGTATGAAGCAGCCCATGCCCATGTGGCCTCCGCCGCCATGGCCAGAAGGAAGTAATTCGATTCCGGCGTACAAGAACGCGCTAACTACCCTCAGCAACAGCGACGACTGTACGTAAAAATTGACGCTTTCACCGAGGACTCGCACCAGGACACACGAAATCCGAACTGCTGACAACTTACGCTTCAAGGACATCCCGTCCCGGCACTAACTCAATCTCTTAACCTCAGCCACACCCGGACTCCAGGGGAAGGAAACGAAGGGAACCAGAAGGACATTCGGAAAATTCCCATCCATCCTTTCCTGGGTGGGGTAATCACATACAGCTCCTAATAAAATATAAATCGTATTATGATTAATCGATGTTTGCTCGTTGTTCAACCTGTCAAACAAGCCGAACGCGTAAACATTCCTCCCTCCCCTTTCCTACGAGGTTCACTCGAACGAGGGTGGCTACCAAAGCATACGATGATTGCAATTCACACACACACACACACACACACACACACACACACACACACACATTCGTACCGAAAACATCGGTTTCCCACAACATCGGTGCCCGCACGAGCATGACAGCAACGCAAACGCGAAAGCTATTTGAGGAATGACCTACGGCACAAACACACATGCCACCGAAACGGGACGGGATGGGTGTGATGGAAGAGCGAGACTGGAGCGGGAAAGGATATGCAATCAAAAGAGCACGTAAGCATAAATATGTATATTAGCGGCTCCCGATAGGAAGTAAGCTAGCTTACTCGCTCGACACGCGCCCTCAACCCACCGTTTAGTGCCGCACGCAGTAGTGCGCGGGAAGTAAAACGGCAAGCTCAACTAGAAAAGGGGAAACTTTTGACAAAAGTATGCGAACGGAAGCGTTTTGGTTGGAAAGACGCGCTAGAGGCTCTTATTTACCGATGAGTTGTAAATGAACTATTTGGCAACTTGCCGGCAGAAACTTTCTCTACAGAGTCTGAAGTGATGGAACGAGTCGGTTTGCCATGAAATGATTTAGGTTGTTTTTTTACCCTTTTTACCCCTTTTACCCTATCCCAAACGTTGAACATTATTATTGCGTGTAATGCTATTTTGTATCATTATTGCTGTGTAAACATGCGCCTAGATGTATGCAATTGTTTCAAAATGCGCCTAGATATACGCAATTGTTTCCACATGCGCCTAGATGCAGATTGTTTACACAATTGATGCAGAAAGTTGATCACTGCTATTCTATTAAGCCATCGATGTTTATTAAAAAATAATACAAATAATGCTGCTTAATGTTTTTAATAAAACAATATGCCCAGAATAACCGACAATTTATTGCTCAAGTCAATGGTATCTCATAGATTATAGATTATTGCGGGCAATATTCGCAAAACTCTTGGTCTCATTTTCTTTGAGTTAATTACAATTATGAGGTTGAATGATTCTACACTAAACTGTCTTATGTACAACATTTTAATTTCAACTTCGTTAGCTACCGATAGCACAGCTCACGAGCTAAGCATTTCAAAAAAAATCACTCATACCACATATAATCCAAACATGTGCAGGATGATCAAAGTGTATCGTTAGCTAATGAATGTTTGGATTGCGCGATGTAATACGGCCCGAGCAAAATTAGTTCCAACCAACTCGGCCAGCTGCACCGCAAAAAGGCAAAAAAGCATCCACATGTTCCATCAAACCACGTTTCTGCGGTTTTGTGCACCACTTCACATGATTCGCAGTCGTACTTCATATTTTTATTAGTTTCTTTCACCCTAACACGCACACATATACCTGGTATGCATTCCGATGGGTCATTCCATTAAATAGCATTATTAGTATTGATTACTAATTAATCATTCCATCCA
The DNA here is from genome assembly GCA_000473525.2 of Anopheles melas. NCBI lineage: Eukaryota > Metazoa > Arthropoda > Insecta > Diptera > Culicidae > Anopheles > Anopheles melas. The sequence continues at coordinate 17,038 of KI919561.1, read as the reverse complement.
GTGTGAAGGTGGAACAAAACACCATAGAAAATAAGGGGGAATTGCTACCAGTTGATGGGTGAGTAAATCCCGTTGACCTTCTTTATCAGATGCAGCACATGCGCTCATGCGCATGCAGAATGACTTGTAATGTAATTTATGCCCCAATGTACCATTATCTTCCGCACCATAACAAGTGTAGCGTAGAGCAGAATACTTCTAAATGTGTTGTCATGTTGCACATTACTCACACACGTACAGGCGTACATGCTGTTGTACAACTTAATTCTGACTTTTGCTTGATTAATGTTTGCTGCGGTTGACCCTTAGGCGCGCTGCAATAAAACTTTCACGACTTTCTCGTGCTCGCAAACACACAGACACACACACACACACACACACACACAAACGATTTGATTTGGTGTGATGGTTGTGTACAGTAGTAACACACAGATTTCGCGTCTACACACGTGTATTATCGCCGGACAGTACCGAGTGAGAGCCCTTGGTGACGGTCATGTTTATGTTTCCATCATTAATTCACCTCTCAATCACCAGAAGGCAATGCTAAATCATTCAGCTCAAATGGCATTACACGAACCAATCCATTAGCTGGCAATTTGAAATTTTTTACCTCTTTTGCTCTGCCACACAAAACGGAAACCGCATAGTGTAGGCTGGGGTGCTGGCTGATCACCACCTGGTTGCTGTACGGCAATAGGTCAATCTCTTGCCCTCTCACGATCGGTTGCCTATTGCTACCGCTTAACCAATGGTTTATTAAGGCGAGCGTATGTTGTGTTTACATTTTTAATCAATGAATGATGCCGCTTTTTTATCGCCCGCGTTTGTTTAACCACGGCACGGTATGGAAAATGTGACAGATGTGTGGTAAATTATTTCAATTTAAATTAAAAATCGAATGAAACGACGGCGATTTTTATTCACACAATCACCGGTCTGGCTTTGATGCAATCACTTCATAAAGGATCAATTAGTCGATGGATTATTGTAACGATGGAACTATTCGTATGATATTTTATGCATAAAGTTTACCATTATATAAACCACCAATTCACAATATTGTTTGGCACAATGAGTTAAAACAGAATTCGATTTATTCACAACAGTATTGCACAGCTTTATACTGCGCCACATGTTGAAATACAATTTAATTATAATGATTCAAATATATTCAATGCAAAGTTACTCTCGAAATGCTTAATGTACTATGTCACATTATTTCAAACATTGAAGTTATTTAAACCGTACAATTGCATGCATTCACTTCCAACAAACCTCAACACAAGTCTCCACGACCAAAGATGCAGCTCAATGGTCCAAAAACCACACAGCGCACGATGATAACACACCTTTTGCTGGACTGAATTATCCTCCGCAAACAACGGCGTCCGTCAATCACCGCCAAACTCGATCACATCAACCGTCTAGCAGAGCAAACGTTTTGCAACCCCTCCTTCCTTATCCCTTCATTCACTGTGCTTTCCTCTAAGCAAAAGCTCCCAGCTACGGGTTGACGGCAGCGGCTATGACAGCCATAACAGGCTCTTACTTTACCCTTCGAGTGCCTTTAACCCTTAATAGAGCGGTCCATTAGCGGAAGCTGTCGTATATCTAACCAATCTAACCAGCGATGCTGTACAGCGAACAAGCTTTCGAAGCCTCCCTCGTTTGGGGCCCCCGACATCTTCAAGAATGCCTTAGCAAAAGGTAATCCCTTCCCGTCCACTACGCCCGAGCACAGGCCACAAGCGGGACACAAGCGAGGAAGAAAAATAACATCAAATTTCAATTTCTCAATCAAACTAAATTGACTTTAACAATGACACTTACTTGTAACGGCAGCGGGTGCACACACACACACACAAACCTTAGAAAGAGTGGAAACCTACTGGGCTACCGAGAAGAACCGGGCGACGGCAAACGAAACACGCTCTAGGTGGCCATCGGTCGCCCTTGGCTGATTGTGAGGGCACGAAAGGAAGCAGCGGCTTAAGAAAAGCGTCCATTGAATTACCACGACGGAGGCGTCCCATCTCAACCCGTGCATTTATCCGGATGGAGCGCTTCTGCCGCGATGCGAGCCAAACTGGGAAGAAAAATTGACTTGCACAGCAGATGAGCGAGAGTCGGGGGAAATGAGACACGGGATGGGATAGAAAATAAGCAACGATAGGCAAGGCAACAAACAGCAAGGGAGAGAAGAAAAAAACTCTGACACAACCTCCATCATCATCATCATCATCATCGTCATCTTATGGCTTTTTTCGCAACTTGAAGAAATGTAACCCGCCGAAGAAACGTCACATTTTTTTCTATTCAAAAGAACAGTTTAAGTCTTCAAGCGTTCCCCGTCTACTGTGTCAATTCGATTCTGTGCCTGTTTTCTTTCCATCCATCCCCTTAGCTGGTTAGTTTGGGAAGAATGTGGTGTTAAATCCCCTCATAATCACTTTCTTTGTGACACGGGCAGGACAAACAATTTAAAGGAACGTTAGTTTTCATCCCATGCAGAGCGAAACGTGGGACGACAGTCTTCCTGGTTAGTATAGCTTTCAAGTTAAGGCAGTAGCCTCAATGCTACAACTTATGTATGGTTAGGGAAGGAAGGTCACAAAAATAAACTCTTCTTCTTCGTTAACGGATATAAAACGGTCTCGATGGACAAACTGGTCATAGCAGAGAGAGGCTCTTGAGAGGTTATCATACGACAGCAAATGGGAAGTACACACTAATGAGGATGTGGTCTGGTAGTATGTTGTATTTATAAATAAAGGTCTCCACCCTGACCACTACCATGTAAAGCTTATAGTTGAGTGATTTTATTAATCTATAGAAGAAGAGCTAATGGCTGCCCCTTGCTTGAGCGGTCTTAGTATGCAAATTGGATTACTAAAAATAATTCCAAAAAGGTGGATGTTGGATGTTTTCCTATTTCACCTAACTTCTATCGGTGGATTGCAATCTGTTCATTATGCAGTGGGCGTTTTATTTGTGCACGGAATTGTAAACACACCACGCGCTCAGCATTGATGATCCCGAAATTAAACTCATTAAAGGTAATGGATAAAATTTAAGGAATTTAAACAGCATTCTAGTCACTTTTAACCAATTTGGATGTCAAATATGCGTTACAAAGTACATGCGGCGATAAATGCCTACCGCCGCATGTACTTTGAATAAGAGAATACATGTTAAACCTGACAAAAAAAAAACAAATGTTTTAATCAAATGACCATTGATCTAAATAGCAATTGAACAATTGACAAATCTGAGACTTAAAATAATTCAGATGAAATCGAAATGCAATATCACATGACGGTTAAACCATATCTTACAATTAGCTATATTATGCGCTTGAAATTGTTTCACGTTCAGTGTAAAATCCGTCTCTTCTGCCGAACATTTAAATTTGAATCCCAACTAAGCAACTCCCTGAAAAACCTTCAATTATCCAATTCAACAAAGCTTCGAATTATCCTAACCATAAACCAGAAAGCTTAAGCTAAGAGTGTAATAAACAATAATTAAATACTTGCTCCAGTATTATCTGGCACATCCTTTTTTTCTCCTTTTCTCTTTTCCAAGTGTAAAAAAGCACAACACAACGAAAGAGGAGAAAAACATTCCACCTTTCTCTTGTCTGGCAGAGAATTTCGATGCCTTGTGGCACAAAAACCAGAGAACGCGTATACATACACAGCATGCACCAGCAGTGTAAACGCTTTTTCATCTTCGCATCTTTGGACGATGACGCAGGAGGTAAGAGGGTAAACCACCACAAGGGTATGTAATGCCGTCCTATACAAAGCTTACTCCTTTCAAAAGGAATCACACATTACTGTGTGAATGTACCTTTCTGTGTGTGCACGTTTGCGTGTATGTGCGAGCGAGAAGAAAACATTTCCATACCACACTTAACCATGATGATTGTCCTGCGAAATATTTTCATTAAGCAGTGAGCACTGTGTAACTTGTACGGAGGTTTTCAAAGGCAAACTTACAAACGCTGCTGCGTACAAATGCAAGCATAGAGTCCGAAAAAATGAGAGCTAAAAGAAGAGAAACTGATTCTAACACACAAAAAAGAAGACATGTAGAAGACATTCAAATACCATCATACAGACACACAAAAATCCCATGTCTTTAAGCTCCAAACACAGTCACACCGGAGACTCGACCTTTTGGGTCAAGAAGCATTATGTACGAGGAAAGCTCTGGAAACCGCTTACCAGCGCTTACATGGTGACGCACTCGATGGAGTTCCAGTCGAGAGTCTTCTTTCGACGTTAGAACATTTTCTCCTGGATGATGTCCCTTTCTAGGATTTGCTTCTTTTGTTTGCTTTCTCTCTTCCGCTCCAGTTCTGGACACATTTTTCCCGAACCTTGTGTATGTTGTGCCTCTCTCTTACTCTCTGTTTTCTTCTCATCCCATGCGTATGTGGGTCTCAAGTGTGTGTGTATGTGTGTATAAGAGCAAACCAGGACAAACTTTGCCCACAGTCGGGTGCAAATATTAGACTAAGGCTAGCCTAATAAGGAAGTCCACCTTTTTCTCAAACATCCCTTCACTGCAGATTTTGCCGCCTTTGCACCGGATCCCTTTCGTCGTCCCCGCTTCCACCCTACCGTACTGCCGGAAGCCGTATTCCTTTCTGCGGCATACCGCACACTCTCAGCGTACACTCCACTGCGTGGTAAGACTGCGTCCGGTTTCTTTAACAGCCACCCCTGCAAAACACACACACACACAGAATAAGCAAGCAAAAGGATAATCTGGGTGGCCTTTCATCCCGTTTTGCCCAGCGAGAACCATTCCCATGGTTGCCGGCCTGCTAAGCGCCGAATAAACGTGTGAATCGAGCGCCACCGGGAACGCAGGCGGCCCGCGCGGCTACTCGTTTGGTGCAAACGGTTTTTGAAGCATAATTCCTCCATGCTTTCCTGCATACACCCTGCCCCATCTTTTCCTGTCGTTCGACCCACAAGACGCATCCTTTTCATCTTTCGGCAAAAGTCAGCCGGCTCGCAAAACGGAGGCGCATGTAGGTGTGTTTTTGTTTCAGGGTTTTGTGCAAAGCCCCCACCATCAGAGAAGGTGTTGTGTAGCTTCACTATCTTGATTTTTTAATGATGCAGCACTATTCTAGCCTACGTATGGAGGGGAGCGAAAGGGGACCACCGTGTATGCATCACACGGCTGAGCATCGGCAAAAATTTAGGTCCTGAATAAATATTTGATGCCCAACCGGGCCCACGACGTGTGGTGTGGAAAATGAGCACGAAACCGGCGTAGGCCGGCGTGCTGCCGCACCGAGCAAGATATGGGAGAAAATTGTTATCTCGCATCAATTGTAAACATTTGCTGATGGTTAAGAGCTGGGCGCCTTGCCTACGGACGTGTGGTGAAGTTTTTGGGTAGAATAAAATCTTCATGCAGACAAATTACCAAACTGGCAGGAGAATCGAAAGGAGAATACACACACACAAACTGTAGGTAATAATCTGGGGGGTGGTAAAGCAAACTTTAAGGTCAGCTTAATTAATTAATGATAATCGCTTTCACTACATATTACTTTCTGCAGAGCATTACTCAGAGATAGGATATACATAACTTCAAACAAACTGGAAACGAAACCTATATTATGGCCCATAATGCGCACGCTCATACCAACTTCAACGTCGTTGATAAACGACAATCTACACAACAGTTAAGCCATCACCGGTTTCGAGTAACAACGCCGTTCGCCAGAACTTGTCAACCTACATCCCCTGCCCTGAAAAAACACAAAAATAAACCAGCTACTCCCTCGCAACAACAAGAAGGAGCGCAGAAAAAAAACAACATTGCCAACACTTCAACATTTTCGTCTTGAACTTGAACTTTCGCCTTTTTGCGCACACAGCACAGCGAGCAGCCTGTAAATCAAAGCTTAATTGCTGTCTTAATCGTTTGCACATAATGAAAACAGCTCGCATGTTTTCTTGCCAAAAGAACACGACACGACGATAAGGTCGCACGCAGGTGAAGCCACATCAGTTGCCATTTTTGTCGCGACGGATCTGGGGAACCGGTACATGTGTGCTGTTGTTGTTGTTGCTGTTGTTGTTTGCATCTGTGTGCCAAACTAACCCATAACAACCGACCCGCTTGACGCTTGGCTGCAGCAATATTGTGCTCACCCGGGGGTCTAGGAGAAAAAGTTTGGTGATCAAAAGCTTAATCGTTCACAATGTAGCGTCCCCCGGTAACACGAGTCTTGGCTAATGTGTCGTCCGTAGAGTTTGCGTTGGTGTGGTGCGTCCTGTGGACAATGCGTAGGTGGGCGATGTATGTAAATTACCAAGAACAGTGACTCTAACTCTCGTGTGGCTGCGAATTATCTATCGTATGGTTCTGCTTTTTTTATCTCTTTTGCTCATGTGTGAGGGTATGATGTTTTGTTCTATTTCAACAAACACAAAAAAAAATATAACGAATTAGGTACAACTTTCTACGAAAAGTGGCAATAAAATTCACCAAATGCGCCATAACCAGTCATAGTGTGGCAGCAGTTCTTTGTTCTATTCTTATTCTTTGAATAAGTGGAATGATAACACATAACACCCAATATGTTCCAGATAATTAATACTAATGATATAATTATTAAGCTAGTAGACACTGGATACAGTAAACTTAGAGAAAGCTTTTCAAACTACTGAATTTTTTTGTTGAAAATTAAGTATATTATGACTATTCATTTGTGAGTTTGAATCATAAAGCAACTAGGGGCGGTCCCGTGGTACAGTCGTTAACTCGAACGACTCAATAACATGCCCGTCATGGGTTCAAGCCCCGAATGGACCGTCCCCCCGTAGCAAGGATTGACTATTCGGCTACGTGGTAATGAAGTGAGTCTTGGAAGCCTATACAGGCCAGCATGTCTGCATACGTTACGCCAAATAGAAGAAGAAGAAAGCAACTCAACAGTATAGTTCAAAAATGACTTTTACTATTACTCGACACAGTAACTGTAAGTAAACTAGCTAATTCTCTTACTCTAAAAGATATTCAATCAACTTCGTTCAGATAAACAAAGAATAACAAATAGATGAAGAAAACCATGAATTCACGAGTACTAGAGAAAACAACATAAATACAACAACAAAAATAAAACAAGCGCAAAAGTAACGTCTTGAAGTAGTACATACAAATTAAAGTGCAAATAATGTTGATATTGGAAAGTAAATACTTTGTTCCTAAAATTATTGTAGGGCATGTGCTTAAATGATTCGATACGTTTGATTACTCATGGAATACATTATTTGATGAGAAATTCTATAATCATAACAAGACAATATTCAACTAGATTCCGAGCAATCCGCGACTGTAACATCCATTTCAGCATATAACTCTAACAGGCATTTCAAAAATTGGCTCTTTACTTAAAATCGTTCTTAAACCGTTTTCTCCACTCTTTTATCGCACAAATCCTAGCCTAACCATCCTTGCCATTCCAAAAAAGCCTCCTCCACATTTAACACTATGTCCCTCTCCCCGGTTGCCCCCCATCAAACCCAATTATGGTTTCGGTTGCGGTAAAAAGATTCAGCGAAGGAAAGTCACCCACACGGTGTGACACATAGCCCTACAGTGATCACAAAGGCTAGCACCGGAAGCAACACATACAACAACAACAACAACAACAGTAAAAAACATACTAACCATCCAATCTTGTTCTTCACTTTAACCTTTCTCCATCTCAGCAGTAGAGCTGGCCCACCCAGCAACATCCTCTGCGGGTCTTCCAACCACAAGTCCCTGGCAATCAGCCATTGCCGTTTTCCGTTTCTTCCCTTCACCTTCGCTAGAGAGGCTCATGCATTCAAAATGTTCACCCGTCAAGTGTTTGGAAGTGCTGGAGGGGGGAGGGGAGGAGGGTTGAAGACGAACCCATCCCCCTCCAGTTAGTCGGTGTATGAAAGTAAATGTTCATCTCATTCCATTAGGCGCTGACGATGTGCGGGAGGCTTGACGAGTTTTGCCACAGCGAGCAACGAAGGGAAGAACAAAAAAAAAAGGCACACCGGATGAGCTGTGGACAGCACATACCAGCAGCAGCTGTGAAAAAAACACCAACCAGCAACAACACCCAATATCATTACCGAACTACGGCCTGATAAACGCCACCCCCTTAGAAGGAAGAGAAAAGGTGACACACAACCTACACCTAACCGAAAGAAGAAAGTCGCGACAGGGAACAGAGTGAGGCGCTTGCTTCCACCCAGCCAGGTATGAGACACCCTTCGCCACCTTTCGCACCATGTGTGTGTATGTGTGCGCGCAAAATGAAAACACATTGTTTGCCGTTGTGCTCATGCGAGAATGATTTATAGGTCCCGAATCGTAAATGTCGCACAACGTGATTAAGCCATGGGGAAAATGAGCATTATTTATGGACACGGACAGCAGGTTATGTCTGCGCGCGGCTGTATGTGCGTGTGTGTCGGTGAAGTGATCGCTTGGGACGCCCTTCTTTCTCTATCTCTCTCTCTCTCTCTGTCTGTCTCTGAGTCCTCCTGCCGCCAGAAAGTATGACAGAAGGACGTGTGGGAGATATAACGTAACTAATACACATATGTGTGCTTAAGCTTCCCCACACAACTGGGACGTTGGACGGGACACCGGAAGTAGGAGTGAGGATGTGAGTAAGAGAGCTTTTTTCTCACACAGCCCGGCGTAGAAAATAGATAAGACGCAAGTGGCCAACAAAAAAAACATAAGCCACAACAAGCGCCAGATACGGGTGCGCTAACACCCGAAGAGGAAATAAAAAATAGGTGCACACACTCACACACTGATAATGGCTAAGTTGTACGAAGTAAAAGAGGAAAGCTTAACCTGGCGCGGAAAAGCATGATACAACCCCCCCCCCCTCCCCCACCGTGTACAGGAAAAAAAACAAGGCACCCTGCACGCAAGAGAAATGATTCCTTCTGACTCGGCGTTATCGGTGCGGCGGTGACGGCTGCGGCTGATGCTATGCTAGCTACCTGGGCATACAACCTGCGCAAGAAAAATGCGTACCTTGGGACGGGTTACTTGCAGCCACCGTCGTTACATCGGCATCGTTACTGAGAGAACAATATCATTACAATGCGGTGGTGCTCTCTTCCGCTCTCTCCCCTTGTCCTTGCTCCAGCCCTAACCGGCGGTGTCAACTTTTGTCCCGAGCTCCGCTCCACACGACAAGGGAAAGCATATTTTATCCGCCTGCTCCTCCGTCTTGCAGTAGCGCGCACGCTCAGGGGAGGGGGGGGGGGGGAAAGATGTGTTTCTTGAGGAGTGAACAATATATTAACACAATGTTGCAATGTGAACTTTTCCTTCTCGCAAGCGGGTAAGGAGCGAGTTCATGCGTCATCAGGTACTTCCCGTGTGGTAGTAATTCATGCACTGCTTAATAGAGTTATTACCGCGATAAGGAAGCGAAGACGTTGGCGTGAAGCCCATTTATGGGTGTTTTTAATAGAATTCCCACACATAAAGGCAACTTCGAAGCAACAATGGCAAAGTGGGCAAAACATATCCTTTACATAAACTTTATATATTGCGAGATATGAGCGCGATAAGCGTTGAATGGACTTGGTCGTTTTGTCTCGATAGTGTCACTCATTATATGGCCAAATACAAGTCCAAAAGTCCTAAATTCTCCACACACCTCTCCAATGGCCTGTTAAAATCCATAACTCTACACCACTGCACAGTAACGATGACTTGCACGTGTGCACTACGTACCATCTTCTCCTCCATCCGTGGATCTCGAATAATGGAATAATTAATTGTCTCCCACGTCCATCATTATCATCGCCACCATCATTGCTGTGGGTGACAACCAGGAGGTACGGTTTTTTTTTACAATTTCGCCAACCTCATGCACCCTGAAACCGCTGACACATTCACGGCTAATCACCCCGCATCATGCCGAAAGACCTCCCCGTCCAACGTTCTGCAAGAGATAGACGCCCAGTACCGTTGGACGGAGAGATGACAGTTGCTTGTAAATCGCACTTCCCACCCCGCAAAACTAAGCACCGAGGCGAGTCAGCAACTACAGCACGATTATATTGTATCATAAAGTAATTTATCGCTTTAGGAGCTCTCCCGTGCGTCGGAAAGGTCTTGAGAAAAAGACGACTGAGCTGAGCGGTGGAACAACTTCTTAATTACACTTCTTCGATTGCGAAGATTTGTGCCCAGGGTTTAACACTTGGAAATGTCGTACACCGATAGTAGCGATAAGCTTCATCCGACCTGGTCAACCGACGCCTTCCCACCGGATAACTTCCTGGCAGCTGTCGTGTTTTGTCTTGCAATGTTACCATTATCCTTACACGGCTCGGGACGGTTTCAGGCTAGGCTGGTGTGGGAAGGGGAAGTACGTAATGTCAACGAGAGCGTATCATTATTTTCGATCGATACTGCCCAATGGCGGAAGTGATGGCAGCTTGCTCTGCTTACCGTCATCTTCCCCCCACCCGTGGCATAGTGAGCAAAGTTTAATTAATTATCCACAGCACGAGCACCGCCTTTAATGTCCTGCTAGTATGACACCCACAGGCGACGACCACTGAGGTTAGTGGAAGGACCGTTCCGGTGTGGTTTTCCTCGGTACTTGAGGCATCGCTACATGCCACATTTACGCCTCCGTCCTTGAGAACTAAGCGAACCTAATGTTGGAAGATTTTTCGGAGGGGACTATAAATAAATAAGAAAAAAGATGAAACACAATAGGAGTGAAAAGAAGAATATCATTCCATTGTGACTCTCTGCGCAGGGCCATTCAAGAAGAATATGATTCTGCATTTGTCACTTTTCCTGTGAAAGCTACTGCAAACGCAGCGCCGCCGCGCTTCGCGCGCTTTCCACGAAAACATTAAACCAATTCTTCACTTCACATCAATGAATGTGAGCTGCAAACAATGGGAACAAACCCCGTTTATCTGCTCCCGGTGAGGGAGGTTCCCATGCTAGTACAGCGCGGTGTCAAACGCAACCGCGTCGCCATCTCGCGCGTCAAAAAGTGTAAACAATCGATTGCACACACAGGCAGGCGCCTGCAAAACAACATAAATACCGGTTGAAACAGCTCAACAGTAACGCGGTATGTTCCGCAGGAGGTTTGATTTTGGCAATTTAATTAATCACACCATCACGTACAGATCACGGATCGAGCGGGCCGGTGAGCTTGAAGAAGTTTGCCGCCTGAGCTGCCTGAGCCTGACAGACGGGTTCATCTTTGAAGTGTCTTGAGAAGGGGGGGGGATGGTTGAGCTCCGCGACCGGTGTTTCGAAGGATTTTAGTAATCAAAAGCACAGGTAAACTGAGAAAGTGAGCAAGAGAAAGAGAGAGAGTTAAACCTTTCACTCTTAGCAGTCACGTTTGCCTGAATGCTTGTTTTGCAGATTTGCAGCGTAATGGTATCAAGGATTTGCATAACAACCGTCGCCCCAGGTGATATCGTTCGCTGTGGTTCACCTAGAGCACCGACAGCTAGTTTTGCTGTTCGATTTCTACAGCCTATTACTAAAGGAGACATGTTAAAGTGCCTAATATCTTAGCCACTTGCTTGATATGTTGTTTCCTCGTTTTTAATCCGGTATTGTGCATTGTAGAAGAGACATAATTGCGCCCGCCATACATCCGTGCGCCTGTTTGCCCAAACTGTACAACTCTTGTTTGGCCACTGTCTTAACACCCGCAACGTACCTAGTGAAAAGAATAATGGTGCTGGATGCTTCTGACGCAACCGATCGTCGTCAGTCCGAGATGATGATGATGTGCTTTCATTTCCTTAGCAGCAACTCAGCAACAGCGAGCAAGCTCTGGCCATGCTAAGACGAAAAACGCTCTGGTGCTGGCAGAAAAACATCCCAACGTCCCAAAGCTTTTCAACGGTTGTACGTAACAAAAAAAACAGCCACCTTGTTAGTGTAGAACACGCGGAAAGAGATTATTGTATGTAACAATCGCAACTAATCCTATTTGGGTTGAGTAAAGGTTGCCGCCTGTGCTAGACCATCGAGGCCACCCACCGTTGCTGGCTGCCTGCTGCTGTTTTGTATTTGCTTTCAGCAGCAGACGATCAAGCGGACTCTCTCGCTCTCTCTCTAGCTAACGCTCTCTGTTGTTGATGGCGTAAAGTCGTGATTTTATGCTGTATTTCGCGTTGTTTTCGTTTGTTTTTTTTTAAGATGCGCTTAGTTTCTTTCACAGATACTTCCCGCCCGAACAGAACACAGCAATGCAAAACTGCAACCAGCATGAAAATACCCGGCATCCCAAAGCCGTTCATCCCAGTGCAGGCCGGTGGGTGGGGGGGGGGGGGGTAAACAACAACATCGCGGCCAAGGGAGGCAGTGCGCTCAGCTGTGTATCCGTGCAAAGTGAAAACACTCCTAATGATGGTCTTACGTCCGATGCATCCTTGCATAATGTCATAATAAGATCCTCGGGCCCGGGCCATGCGCTTCGGCTAATGGGCAACGATTTGCGCCGGTACAATCCTGGCGACCCCCACCATGGGTCGGTCGGTTTCTTTTTGTCTTCCCCCTGGCGGGAGCGCACACAGATACACCATTAGCAAGGGATTATTTTAGCAAAAGCACACACACACACCACGCAATCGCGATATTGCACATGCGCCGGGTGCTTTTTCGCTTTTCCGTTTTTACTTTTGCAGCACACAAGCAAAAAAAACGGCGCGCTCTTTTCTAAAGTATGTATGTTGTGTTTTTTTTTCATTTTATGCAGCCGAATGGATTTTATCCAGCCACCGGACTTGAACCGTTTCTCGAGGAGACATAACGTGGTTGGACGGTGTGCGCGTTTTCCCTTTAATTGGATTAGTTTCTGTATTCCTTCTTGTTCCGTTGAATAATTCATCACGGTAAAAAGCGGCGTGGCGACGTGATGATTTTAAAATAATATTTTAAACCACCAGCTACTAACTACCGCCACCCTTCCGGGGATGCGAACGATGAACGTTCCGGTACTGTTCGAGCAGGTGAAGCAAAAAACCAATAAAACAGGACCCAGCGTGGTTCAGGAAATCTGTTGTATCGCTCGCAGAATTAATTAAGCGACAGAAGCACTCTATATCACTTAACCAAAGAGGAGCATGCCCGTGTTACAAAAATAAAACCGAAAAGAATAACATAAAAAATCATTCCCGTAGCCTACATGACAGAGTAACCACACATCGTTATGGAATGGCGTTACAAAACTACTTCCTTAAAATGCCAACATGCAAAAAAAAACATCCCGAAATGCCATTTTCTCAACCCCGAAATGTCAACCCCAGTGTCCCAATGTTGGGTCCTTTTGCATATGGCTTTTTTTTTTCTTTTTTCCGCCCATTTTCCATCAAACTCACGGCAGCGCGGTTAACGCCCGTCTGTTCCTCTGCTTGACAGCGCCGTTTGATAGATGTAAACCCTCCCGTCCGACAGTCAGAGGCTGGAGAAAGGCCCATTGCCTCAACCCCATTATGCGTTGCGGTTGGGAAACAACAACAAAAAATGACACATAAAAACCTCATGCATCCTCCAAAAATAAGAGGAACTGTTGGAAGCAAAATCAAACTATACCGCACACAGATTACACTGCCCTTCCCTTCGATATCGAAGGCATTCCAACATTCTACCGAAACCGGCGCACCAATCATCACCCTTTTTTTGTTTTCCTTCCAGCGAACTGTATTGATGTTGCATTGAAAATTGGAAAGAAAACCAAAACCAAATCGGAATATATTTTATACATTTCCGGACATTGGTTTGCTGTGTGTTTCTTCCTGGTAGCCCCAGTATCTTCCCAGAAAACCGACCACCGCTTCGCACCTTTTTTCTGTGCGCCGTGCTTTCCGAAGGAAGGAAATTATTCCTATCACAATCACCACAACCAAAAATCACATAATGTCAATTCCTTCCAGCCTTTCGTACCGCCCCAGCACCGCGTAACCGCAATTCCATGCCCAAACCCTCTAGGCCAAACGAATTCCGAACGCTCGAAAGGAAGGGGCGCGCTTCAAAAACACTGACAGCCGTATTTTGTCCTTCGTCTGCTGTTCCCATTTTTCATCCGACTTGCAAGACATTTACGCTACTTTAGATTCTAACTACATGTCTTCTCATTGCCAAGGCTGGGACCACTTGCTGGAAGGAAGGTCTGCAAAAAGGCCTACCTTACTCAGCCGTCAACCATGGCCACGCTGACGCCCGTTTATGCACGCCCAAATTCTCAACACCTTCGGTCATCGCGCGCTCGGGACCCACCGCCGATCCTCCCCCGAAATGGGTTGAAACTACTGCTCCTCCCGCACTACAGAAAAGGGGGAAGGGGAACTCATTCGCTTGGAAAAATGAAAGAGGCCGGAAGGCCTCGAAAGCAACCGACTAGACCCACGTCAAGCCGCCGCCATACACGGCCCAAAGCAACAACAGCAAAAAACCCACACCCACCCGGATGTCCGAAATGCCGGAACCCGAGCGTTCCACTCGAAATGTGCGTTGCGCGGCACGATGAAAGGAAGGTCGATAAGGTTTGCCAATAATAGGGCCGGTGTTTCCCTCATTGCGAATGGAGATGTATGTACGCCCGGCCATCATCGGTCGCTGTGAAATGGGTAAGATGCGAAAGTCACCAACGACTGAATGGCCCACCCAGTTTTTTACTCCAGTTGTGAGGTTTTTTACTGTTTTGACTGGGGCGTATCTAAACGACGATAAATTTTAGCGATTGACAGGAATTTATGCGATAAAAGGTTGATACTTTCAGAGTATGTGCTTTTTTGTGTGCTACTTTTCGCCCCAATCGCGTCATTCCCAAAACTGGCCAATGGAAAGAAAAGCGATCACTAGCAAAAGGCCTGCAATGGGCAAAGGGAGAGGGTTTTCTCATTTTGAGTTTTTGATGCTCATTTCAAAAATTCTTTCTAGGTTGGTCCTGCTGCTAAGATAAGATTCCTGCCTGCCGTGTGATGGATCTTCGTTGGCCGAACATCTTCGTTTGGGGCGCTGCTCCTTATCTTAACAATGTCGAACAACGGTGATTCAATCGTTGGCGTAAAACGGAAATTAAGTAACGGTGGCAAACGGACCGTCAGTTCATTCTAAAACTGTGCTGTACTGTCGTATAACAAAAGTGATAGCAGTGATAAAAGCGGAAGCAATGGAGGAAAACGAACGTACTACGTACTACGTACTACTACGATGTTTTAATATAGAATTTTAAATACGTCCATTACTCTACGAAGATGTTGGTAATTATTATTATTATTATTATTATTATAACTCATTTGTTATAATGTAAGGACAGCCAATAATTTAATAAATTATAACAAACTATAGAAGAAAGAAAGAATTTCCCATTTGACATATTTTGATATATCTAAATAACTATTCGATTATCATTGGAATTGAGATTATGGGATTATGGGGAATTGAGTACGTTGGTCGTCGTAATCATTAGAAATCATTATAAAATAAATCTGGCCAGTTTGAGTATTAGTACTAATCTTTAAATATTTTCTAATTCATGATCTCGAACTAGACCACAGTTCAAAATTGAGCCGAGTGTAGGGCCTGGAATATGATCATTGAGGATTATTAAATGTGCTTGGTACGGACCACAGATGATGATGGATGACAAAAGCAATATAAAGTTGTTTCAGAAGAGAATTTAACAACGTTCGGGGATTTAGAAGCCATTGAATTTTCTTTTAAACCACTGGCTTACCGCTTTAAGCTTCTAGATCTACTTGATGTGGTTGATAACACCCAACGCTACTGATCACTTTCGTCAAACTCACCACCAACACGTAAGCATGCGTACTATTTTAGTTCGTTTTTCAAACGACTTTGATTCATTTTTCCCTTCTGTCATTTTTACGGCGCAGAAGATTAAATTCTACAACAAACTTTAATTAGAACACAAAGCATTAAAGCACCAGGTTGCATCGGTTGCTTAGGAATATTGATTTCCCACCCCCGTCTATGCTTTCCACCTTTCAAATAGGACATAAAATTGGAAGAGCCGAGAAAATTACGCGTTTATTCGTGTGACATGCTTCAAGTGGCTGGTGTGTTTTTTTTTTTATTTTCACACTACCATACTACTACCACTGAAGCCAACCACCGTGCTCAAAATCAAGTGTTCCGTCGAGTGCTATCGAAAGAAATGCTGCACCAACCATTACAGCGCTGCATTTCGCCCGTGCGGCTTTATTTGACTGCACTATGGGAGAGCAAGAGAAGAAGAAGAAAAAAACATACAGAAACATAAAACGAATGAGCCCAGTTAGGCAACGGATCCGTCGGAGTAATTCAACAAACTCCCCGTTTCTTTCGCCCCCAGTGGTGGGGCTCATTTTTCGGGTACTTTCGCCCGGGCAACGGTGCTTTTTTTTTGCTATATTGTTTTTTTTTTGGTAATAGAAGGAAAGGGAATTTTACTATCTGCACGTCCACTTGTCTCGGGGTTTTTTTTTGCGACGGACCTTTGTTTTTACACTACACGGTGCTGCTGCATTTTCTTTTCGGCCCGTGTCACACTATCTGCACCCCGCGATCGCTGAAAGTGATGTTTATTATCGTCAGTGATTAAATTTTATTGTCGTCTAGCAGTGTGCGAGGGAGCCAGTTTAGGGTGCTTTGGTACGGGCTGGTACAGCCCAGGCAGCCAGCGTGCAACTGCATTCGTCAGCAGAAATTACGAGACAACGACGACGGGCAGACACTACGATGCTAACAATAAATGGTTTACTCTCGGGCGCACCGTTACAGTTCTGTCAGTCCGGTAGCGCAGCTGGCTGGCCGGTATGCCCGAAAACGGTGCTGTTAAACAGAAGAGAGTGAGAAAGAAGGAGCGAGAAAAAGAAAGCGAGAGAGAGAGAGAGAGAGAGAGAGAGAGAGAGAGAGAGAGAGAGAGAGAGAGAGAGAGAGAGAGAAACCTCACCACCATCATGTCGATCGTCACGAAATTGGAGCAAATTTTTCA
>KI919560.1:19808-30760 GCA_000473525.2 Anopheles melas | reverse complement strand
AGAAATCAATATTATGGCAGTAATCCTTGCTATTCATACGAAAACAGCTTCAAAACTAAGTTCCATTGATATTATACACTTTTTTTAAGCATCTTTATGAAGCACATGTGTTTCACGGTAAAAATGGTAGTGATGGCAAAGATAAAACATATTCCAATTGCTATGTGTTAAAATATTCATAAAATTACCATCCTTGACACTTTAAATCCATAAAAACATATTTGTACCACTATAAATTGTAGTACTATTGGTACATTTAGCCTACATATGATTAGTGCTATGATTTTATCCGTCTTTACCTTTAAAACCATTTGGGAAACTTTAAAACCTGCGACTCCATAATTTCTTGTTTTGTTTCGTTTTCCCACCCTGCATAAAAAAACCCACTTAAACAAACAGTACCAACCAAACCGAACCCAACCAAACTGACCAGCTGAGATCCCGAAACACGAAACGACCAAAAGACATTAAATACAGACGATACCGAGGAGCGCATGGTTTTCGGTCGTCCGCAGCCACTCACCCGCAGAGAAGTGGAAAATCCGTAACTACCCACCACCGTAACTAATTTATAATCGCCTCCCTCCCTATCTCTATGTGCTTCTGCTTCCAACAAGTTCAGGTTTCACTTCACCCTAAAACTCTCGTCCTAACCTCGAAAAAAAGGATCACACCCGTCACGGTGGGGGCCCCTAATCACATCCGTGTGTAGAGTACGGAAACTGCAGGTACGCTTGTGTTGCTTTTTTTTTGACCGGCCATTGCATAACATTTTGCATGCGCTCAACATAACGAGAGAGCGAAAGAGAGCGAGCAGCAACATACTACACGCGCACAAGCAAAAACAAACACCGTCAAAACACAGCAGCATGCAGAGAAAGCTGAAGCCTGGCCGGAAACAACATTAAATCCAGATGATAACATCTTAGCACATCATAATATTTGCACAAAACGTTGATACCCCCTTTCCGCCTGGCTCTCGGGATTCGGTGTCGAGCGGGAAGAGGCGTTTGTCTTTCATGTCTGCGGTGAGGTTTTTCCGTTGTTTTCGTCCCCCGCCTTTTGTTCACCCAATACCTCCTTCACCCCCCCCCCCAACCCCGTAAACTAAGGGTGAAAATGCAGAGAAGGTGTGTCGCGCAGTTTTCATCATAAATTCTACAACGTGGGCGAACCATGCAGCTCATGGGTTTTTGGGCGGGCGAAGCAAAAACCCTTTATTCGTTCCGATGCTCTGGTACACAGATCAAAGAGTGTATGGGAAAATGAGATAGAGAGTGAAACAGGGAGAGATAGACAGACAAACAATGTATGTGTGCGAGTTTCTGGGAGGAAAAACAGGCAAAAGTGCGTATATGCGCATATTACAGGACCATCAATTTTCCAGCGATGCTATCCGGGTAAGAGTAACCACACGGCGAAACTCACCCTTGTCTCCACACTGTGATGCTGATGCCTTTCCCTTGAGTTTGACGCACTTTCTTCAACCCCTTCGAAGGGTCGTCGGGAAAAAGAGGGACGAAGTGGGGTAATGTTCTTCATAATGTTTCTCTCGCTTCGCTCGCTAAAGGACTGCCGGATTCTGTTGACATTTCCGCCCTGTTCCCACCTGCAAACTACCCCAAAAAGGTCCCCGGGAAAAAGGGAAAGGGCGTCCGTGGACACGCCACGCAGTTTGCTAAATTACACGACCACCACCGCTTCTACCGACACCACCACATGGAACACGGAATGGATCTTTTCGTCCCCCCAGGACCTGTTTTTCGCGTTGAACTGGAGCGACACAGGAACGGGGGCGACCGTTTTTCATATTGATGGCTTTGCCGTTCTCTGTGGGAGATAGCGAGGGGAAAAGTATGTGGTATGGAAACTTACTCTCGCGGGTTTGTTGCATTCGAGGCACGTTCGGCTATTGTCGTTGAGGTAAGCCTTTCGACTGTAATTTATAAAGTCAACAACGGTGCCCGCGTCCATCCAGCTAACATCACGTGCGGCCACCCGTGTGCGGTTTGGCACGCGGTGGATGGTGGCAAAAGGTGTGAGACCAGTGTGTATGCAAACGCTCACGTAGTCGCAGGTAGCAGACCCCACCGACTTTTCCCGTCTGCTCAGCATCTTTCCCTGCAGGGCTGGATGGATGGATCTTTCGAACGCCGAAAGCTAAAGTTAAACATCAAAAACACACAACTTATATCCAAACCGGAGTTTATCAGTGGGATTGGATGCGTGTGTGTGTGTGTGTGTGTGTACAGGGAGTGAAACTGTACGCGATCTGCGGTGCCCGTAAAACTTTGCCATAGTGCCCCACCACAACGTACCAAGCGCACGACGGCACGGCGAACGGAACGTTCTCACAGTCCTTCTAAATACACTTATCGCCATTGGATATGTTTTTCCAGTTACCGGCGGGCGTATGCTAGAAAGTTGGAGGAAACGTATACCGTGTTTTCACCCATGAGCCAAGACAGCCAGAACAGAATATCGGTGGAAATGGATCGGTTTTTGCGTTGGGCGCCCACACACGCCTCGCTGGTACCTCGACAGGGAAAAGTGTCAAAGGCGAAGGGGACAGAATATATTGTTCCCGACCCGAAATGAATTCATCGCATAGCGTTTAGTATGGGTGTTTTTTTTATCTCACTTAGTTTTCGTTTTTGTAAAGGAAAGATGTGGCTTTTGTTTACCAAGATCAGGTAAATAGTTTTTAAAACACGTTTTGTAGATGAATTCAAGAAGGATGTGTCATAAATATGCTTCAACATTTTTGTGAAGTTTCACATTGACCAAGTAATGGTACTTTAACTTAAATCCTATAATATCAAATTTCTTAGGTACTTACTAGCATATTAGTACGTATGTTGAGACGTTATCAACAACACTCTTTCTTTCGCCCGCGGAAAATTATTATTAATAAAAACAAGCGTTTTTCAGCTGTCTTTGAGTTAGAGTTTTATTTAGAGACGTTAAAAAATCCGTCACTTGTCTCGGGCTAAGGCGAAAGAGAGAACTTTCTTCTCTCCCAAAACCCGATCGTGAGCTTTTGGGAATATTTGGGCGGAACAGTGTTGGACGTTGTCCACACTACGCTTTTACCGTGACGCCATCTGTCGGTAATTACAGGGAACAACACCTTCTGCGCAAATTGGTCGTTAATAATTATTAACAACGTACATATAGAGGTTTTAAAGCTGGAAAAATAATGAATGCTACAAATAATTAAAGCTATGAAAGATAATATTGGAGCTGTTGAGTTGAGCTAGTCATTTGAGTTATAGTTGAGCTTTCCGTCATTAAAATTTAAATGTGTCTGTACATCTTATCACCAAAGAGTTTATCAATTATCGATCTAGTGAAAACTGTACCACAAGCAATATGATATGCCAAGCTGAAACGTCTCACCTTTGTTATTGGTTTGGTTGAACTCTTATTTGTTAATCCGGAAATACTTTGTTAGGATCAAAGATTTCATCTAAAAAACATTTAGCAACCCATCAGGATTACCACATGGGAGCAATATAGGACCGTTGCTATTATATATTAATGATATTTTGTCCATAATACCGTAAAAATTACTTTATGGATGCTGACGACATGAAGATTTTTCATGAAATTCGTGTGACATCTGAATGCACTGAGCTCCAGAAGCTAATAGATAGGTTTTGTGAATGGTTTGAAACCCATTGTCTGTCTGTTTTCGTGAACAAAGGAACCTTGATGCCCTTCAATCGTTCGTAAAACCTCATTCATTATGACAGTAAGCTATTAGGTGCTGACCTGGAACGATCATCCGTGATCTAAAAGCTATGCTTGACACTAAACTCGATTTCCACGTTCATTACCAGACTATTATTAGTGAATCATTTTGTTTGCTAGGCTAGGTTTTGTTAATCGCCATCCAAAAACTATGACGCATATTCATTGTCTTAAGTGTACTTGTCATTTGTTCGATCAGTACTGGAATATTGTTATGTTTTATGGTGGTTCTATATTTCTATATTTTATATATTTTTTTACACAAATCGTATCCTTATAAACACACCATTGCACAATGCAATGTATGGTTGCTCGGAGTGTATTTGTGGCAAAAATCCTATCACATAACATTGAAGCGCTTCAGCTCTGTTCGCAAGATTAAGTATAAATACTTGAGATAGGATTCTTCGACACTATGAACACTTAAGCACCGACCGTAGGAGGCAATTTTATAGCTTTAAAGCTATTTAAAGTTTGTCCAAAGAAAATGAATCTGACTCGTACTTGAGCATTCGCTACAAAAAACTATACTGACAAAATTCAATTTCATAATCAGTTTCTCGTAAACAGTCATAATTCATACCAAACATTTATTTTTTAATGTGTGATAAAATTTTTATATCGTGTGTGTTTTTGGTTTAAGGTCATGGCTTTCCATCGTAAGGTTATACGATGTAACAGAAGTATTTCTAGGGATTGTTGTTTGATCATTTTGATTAAGCTTATATTATTTTCTTCAATCATCTTCATTGCTTATCATTTTTGATAACAAGACAACATCCCTTCTTGTATTCTCGTGCATTTAACAAGTTGAATTTTGTTTTTCTACTACTCCTTTTCCCCGTGTTTGAAATGCGAATGATAATCTTAAACCAGCGTAACCCCATCCTGGGTTAACCTTCATTTTTTTTCTGCTGTCTTTCCTTCCGTACCACCATTTCATTCACCTGCCACCGGGAAATTTGTCTGAAAATACTTCCGCCCTGGTTCTGCGTTTTTGTTTTTTTTTTTGGTTACATTTTCCATCACAAACTGACGGACATTCCATGCATCTCCCCAAGGTGGTAGGGCAAAAAGGAAATAAAAAAAGCGCTTCTAAGCCCCCTCCACCCCTAACGTACGAAGTGAATGTAAAAAGGCGGAAAACTTTTGACTCCGTCTGTCATCTCAATCGGTGCAGGTGAAGTTTTCGCAAGAGCCGTGGAACGTATAAGATGGTCGCCTCTCGAACCGAGAAGCGCTCGAGATTCCCCGAGTGGAATTTGTGATACAGAACGTAGTGCCCCTCGTTGCTCAGTATTCCAAGGCGAAAGTGCCAGGCACGCACCGTGTCACCGTGGCCACAAAGGGGCCCTGTTTCCCATACGCATCATCCTCCCAAGGTCGGTTTGTTTGTTTGCATGTGCACACGCCACCTCCCGAGGACGCCATATCACCGTCATCATCATCATCGTCGTCGTTGTCGTCGTCGACGTCACTGTCGTGGCAGAGCGGTGGCAGTGCGCACGTATTTACCCTCGAGGGCGGTACTTTTTATGCCACTCAAACTATACTTATTGTGATGTCTTCCAGCTCGACAAACGGATAAAATGTAGTGCATAAAAGGGCGGACATTTCTGGGTCCGAGGGGGATTTTCTTTATCCTGACATACCCTCGCGGCCACTGAATTGACAGGAACCAAAAGAACCCCGGCCAAGACCTGTTGGTTGGTAGATGCATCGTTATTGGGGGGAAAGAGGTGCTTTTTTGCGCCCCGCCATCACTGTACACACGAAATGGGAGTGAACGTGAACAAGCTGGCCTGGTGGGAAGCAGCTGCAGCTGGATGGTGCAGAAGTGTACTTAAATATATTTCAACCGATTCGGAAGATTACCGCCGCAAAATAATGTCTATGCTAATGAGATGCACGACGCGACGTGAACGATATGCTGAGCATGTTCCCGGGCAGGAAGTTATCACACTTTTGTGGGAAACCGAAGAGGTGAGACTGGGAAGCGGGGACAGGAGACGGCTACGTGGGAGAAACTAAACCCGGGAAGACTGTAAATTTTGTTCTTAGTGCATCGCACGAAACAGGAACGTTTAAGAGCATCCTCACCAAATGCGGTCGTATGCTTGTTGAAGCTGCCTTAAAGACACAGCACAAAATGACAGCTTAGTTTCGAGAAAAATAAATCGGGATTGAGCACAACATAACCACAAATTTCACAACCAAGGGTTTAAAGATTTGAGGAATTCCAATTTCTGAGACTGAGCTTTAAAATATTTTTGTTGGTATGTACTAAATACATATAAGCGGAGAGACGTCTGTTTCACGCAACGAATGTTTTTCTATGAGAAAATTATATGCATTCCAATGTATCGGAAACAAGTATAGCTTTGGTTTAATGTTCAGTTAAATTTATTGACCTTAAAAGTTATTCACTTGATCTCCTAGCAAAAACACTATGTCTACACGTTATGCATATTTCCAATTGATGCATATTCAATTATGTTACAAATAATTTGATCGATAGTTTATCTAAGAACTTTAGCGTGCTTAAATTAAAAAAAGGCTTGAATATAAAGAAACGTTCTAAGAGAACATCGGTGGTGAAGTGGGTGGTGGGAGGAAAAAAATATCAGACTAGGATTAAATTCTTTAACTGTGTATGTTACAACAGCAAATATTTAGATTCTGCTGAAAAATCGTTGTTGAGCTTTTTGTATCGCTTTTGTTTGATCGGATCAGTTTTGAACCGTTGCTCATAAAATTGATAAGGTCCGCATAACAATTTAATTTTTATTTTAAATCTTTTTACATACTTTGGTTGTCATTTTCAAAACAATCATTACAGGTGAAAAAAAATTGTTGTGATATGTTTTCATATTTAAAAAAATGGATAATTGCTCTTATAAAACTTATAAAACCTTAAAATAAGTTATAAAAAAAAAACTTTTTGAAAATCGTTCAAATATTTCTTTAAAACCTTTCTAGAATATGTTATTTATATTTTTGAACGATTTTTAAATGCATTAGTTAGCTTAGTTAGCGTTATGGTTCAACCATAAATTTGTTTTTCCGTCATAAGTCGTGTAAAAACGTGTTAAAAAAATTTAAAAATAACGAAGATTCTGTGCAACTCAAACATTCACTATTTTTATCTATATCTTATTGATTTTACGCAAATCGGAAAAAAAACGCCTGTCCATATAGTTGTGGTAGGCACTGTATAAGACCACCTGGACTACATACACTTTGATTCTAGAGTCCACCACCTGATCTTTTTAATACACCTTGGGATAAACGAAAACCCGAGTGACATTTGTTCTAAATTTTTAACCATTATCTGCTCGAATATTGCTCGAGATACCAAAATATGTGGATTTGTGTGTGATAAACCGTGCAGAAAGTGTCAAAGTTTCGTTTCGTGCTTGCGAATGACCTTCTTTTATTGAATGAAGATGGCGTTTAATTCGTTTTAGATCAATTTGCTTTAATATTAGGCGAAAAAATGAGGTACTTTTTGTACGGCGTTATTTAGTGAAAATTGAATGGTTTTTTGTATAAAAATGACTATAAGACCACTAACAAGAATTGGAAGCGTTATTTCCCCAACGACAGAGATGAAAGCATAAAAAATAAAGCTCACAGTCGATATTAAAGGTTGTTCTAAAAGTCCTTTAAACTGGTGCAGTTTAAAATGTTTAAGGTGTCAGTTTAAGGGAAATAGCTCGAAACCCCGATTTTAGAACTCTAAAATGTCAATTGGGAACTTTACCTTGTTTTGACTTTTTTTCCAGCAAGCACTCGAATCTAATTCTACCTTTAGGCTAAAATAATCTAGACTGAAAATCACAGGCTAGTTTTATGTCTGTTTTTGTATGGAGTGTTGACATGATTTCAGCCTCCAACTGTCAAACTCCATACAAAAAACTGACTAGAATCGTGAAGTGCCCCACTATCAGAAAGTTTAAGCAAAATGATCTTCGATGTAGTTAGAATATGAAAAGAGATCATCCATGAATTACGATAGGCCAAAACATGCAGATTTTCAACCCTCTCAGCCTAACAATTTGTACATTTTGTAAAATCGTACAAAAAAACTTAAGAGGATGCGAAAAAAATCAACATAGACGATAGAAAACAAGGCTACATGAATGTTTTTGTCCAACATCATAAAAATTCCGGATAACTGACGAAAGGAAGCTTGCAGAGTCGTAGATTTATTTTTGCAAGTAAGCTTCTTCTTCTTCTTCTTCTTCTTCTTCTTCTTCTTCTTCTTCTTCTTCTTCTTCTTCTTCTTCTTCTTCTTAAAGTTCATGTTATTTGTATGTTTAGAGTAGTGTTTAGTGTAGTGATAGTGGGAGTCCGTGAGTTACAGCAGTTTTGCTTTTTAATGCCTAATCTTTTATAGTTAGTCCTGTGACCGTTCAATTTTTGCTAGGTGGAGTTGTATAAATTCAGTAATATTATGTTTTGTTTTATCTAATCCTAACTCATACTAATGTTTGTGTTTATGCTAAAGATTGAATAAAGCTGTACAACTTAACCTAAGTTTATACATAAATATTTCTGATATTATCATTAGGTGAGTTCATACAAGATGATCGCATTATTTATCTATTAGCTATGCTAATATCTTCTAGCAACGGATTTTAAAAAAATACTTTTCAAAGGAAGTTCGTAGAAAAATTATCTCGCTTAAATTTGTTTTTTTTCCTATAGCCAGCAAAAAACTCTTTTTTTAATGCATACGTCATTACAAATATTCATCCTGAAAAAATATGAAAAAGGATTATTGGACTCATTTCTTTAAAAAAATCCAAATAAATCCCCACTCCGTCATGCATCTCATTTGCATGTGGTGCACACAGTTCTTAAGATTGTAATTAACACTAAACAAACAGCACGCGTCTTTGCCGTCCCTCAAACCAGGAAGAAAGAACGCGGCAACACTTCTCAAAACGCAAGCCGTGCGCGGTTCCAGGAATTTGGAAACACCCGTTTTCAATTCAATTGCAGGCAACACTTTACAGCCACCCGGGCCACAGGCCCAGTCCCAGGCGCGTTGGGAAATTGGAAAACACACCATAATTGCATCCGTGGCGTGAACAACTTTTAATTAATTTATGAAATCCATGTTATCCTTGGCGATAACTTTCTTCTTCCCTCTCCCGATTTCGGCACGTTCACACGGCATTCACGCGCAAGCAGCAACACCATTCGCTCAATCCACCGGCTTCGCTTTTGTTTCGATTGCTATTAAAGCCTTTTAATAATAGAGCAGCATTAAACTGCCCATTCTGTGTGTGTGTGTGTGTGTGTGTATGTGTGTGTGTGTTTGTTTCGATGGGAGCTGGGGCGAAAGGCAGGAACGAAAAGCGCGCCATGCGCGCAACACCGAAATGTACCGAAAAGCATCGGTTATTTATCGCAGGCACACAAATCTACACGAAAAGAAGATTAATTATGCCCCGAACCTGGTTCGCTTCGTTCTTCATTCCCTTCTCTCAGTTCTCAGTCGCAATCAATGAAGTGCCACTACCACAAGCCCTCCCCTGGAGCTAGTTCGTTTCTTTTGCAGTCGCTAATGAATTCTTACGGTGAAGAGTTTTTTTTCCGGAAGCGGCGCTTTTTTCCTTCTTTCGCGCTGGTTTGGAGATGGTGATCATGCTACTCATCGAATTAAGTTCGTCTCGTCATTGGTTTTGCTTCATTACGATTCGACTGCAGGGGAGTGATAGGATGGAAGGGAGGAAGATCCGGTTCACTACAGTGGATGGACAATTATTTCCGCATAGGAGGGATGGAGGGTATGAGGAAAATATTTGTATTATTTTCGTTAGCGCTTGGACGATGATTATTGCTTCCCTCATCGGTAGGCAAACAGGCAGACAGGCTTAGGTGTTGAAAATCGCCTTACATCGCCTTACAATTAGCCGTCCTAACCCGCGTGGGAAGACAAACCGTTGGCTGTTTCTTCCCTCTTTTCTTTAATTTCCCCTTTAAAAAACAAAAAAAGTTGAACCCCACAGTTTGATGATTTATGGAAAATTTAAATCCCATCCATCCAAATAGCTCAGGACGCATGTCTGACGCGAGGTGCTGCTGCTTACCCGAAATCGATTGACCGTTCTGCACTGAATTCCCTCGTCAGGCCAAGTTTCGTCACTTGGCCACTACCGTTGAAGCAGGTTAAATCATTCTTAATTAATTTCGCTCCTACAAAACGGGCCAATCATCCCCTAGGGCCCAGGGCTTACCGGGCACCCGCGGAAAACTTCGCCACCTGATGGGACCGACACGCTTTCGGGTGCCCGGGTGTTGTTGGGATTATCTGATTAAGCTGTAATCAAATCATTCACGTTTGCGCAAAATTTGTTGCCCTTTTCGCGGAAAATCAGCATCTGCCCCCGCTCAGCGCAAAACGGTGGCGGTGCGTGCTAACGGGTACGACGATTAAACTTTTCCACCCGCCCCACAAGCAACAAGGGATGAGCTGCAGGTTTAATAAGATGAAGCAAGTGGTTCGATCGATCGATGCGAGGGTTGAAAAGGAGGGGTCGGCTCTGGTGAGTGTTTTAAATAAATTACGACATCCGATCGTTTGTGTTAATTTGTTCAAACTTTGTGCTGACGCAAAGCGGGAACGGTGCAAAGCCTCTTTGCTCTGTTTGGGTGGGTTTTAGGGCGCATTAAAGGATGGTACGCGGGGAACGAACCACGACCAGGCGCAGGTTCAATCATCAATTCGA
The DNA here is from genome assembly GCA_000473525.2 of Anopheles melas. NCBI lineage: Eukaryota > Metazoa > Arthropoda > Insecta > Diptera > Culicidae > Anopheles > Anopheles melas. The sequence continues at coordinate 20,267 of KI919560.1, read as the reverse complement.
ATCAGCGTTTGATCGACTGCGAGATAGATTGTGCGAGGACAAGCTAGATGTGGATGGTGGCTGCTGCGGGAAATAGAAATGAACATTTAAGATGAAGCTATGTGGAACGACCGAGAAATGTTGTTTATTTCAAATGCTTCCTTAAAGAATCTCTTGGGCAGGCACTACAAACGGCTCGATTGATGGTAAGTGATCTAGCATACTTTGCTGTTCGCTGTGCTATTCACTGGCTATTCCATTGAGTCGATCACGACTAGTAGATTTTCTTCAAATTGTGACAACCAATTTGACATAAAACAAAGTAAAATATACAACCAAATTATTACAAAGGAAACTCACTCTCTAAAATTCAACCAACATGTATAAAAATCACCCTTTTTAATAAAATTTAAATAAGTTTGCATGATTATCAGTACTGCCATTTAATTAGAAACACGATTGTCCACAATCGTCTTTGAA
>KI919560.1:0-18302 GCA_000473525.2 Anopheles melas | reverse complement strand
ATTTGACGTTTTTTGTGTTAAAAATGGTTGGGATTGCGAATATAAAACATATTACAACTATTATGTGTTAAAATATTCAGAAATTATCCTTCCTGACACTTTAAATGCATTGAAACACATCTGTACCACTACAAATTGCACCACTTTTAGTGCATTTACCCTACATATCTTTCCTTTTCCTTGAATAATGTCATTCTAATTAATTACAATTACAATTATTATTTTTTTAAAGTAACATCCCTAATACATTGGCGTAATTTCAAAATCCGAATGATAAAGTTGTTGATAAAGTTGATAGAAAATCTCATTTTAGTTATCTTTACCTATCAACAAGATCTTCGTTTCTTTTGAACGTTTATCTTTATTTCACTATTTAATATTAACTTGGCAAATCAAATGTGAAACTGTTAAATATTGAGGTAAGAGCTGTCAAATTTGGAATATCGTGTGTTTCCAATTCGATGTATAAGGAAAATCTCACAGTTACTCTATACATTGATAGAACACTCAACTTTTTTGCATGCATTTGCCAGTTTTGATGCTAGATATTCAAATTTCATATCGTTGTATAGATAATTTTGGTTCTTGACGATAAAGGTCATCATAATTTTTCTGGAATATTTTAGTTAAATTGCTCAAAAACACCATAATTCGTAGTCAAATAATTGATACATCTAAGACAAAATGGACAAAACTAACACAATTTGGCGCGTGGCCACGGAGGTGGCAAAAAGTTGAAGAAAAACAAATCAACTTTGTCAAATTTGCTTGTCAACCGCAAAAATGAGCTTTTCTCATGGCCGCCCCAAAAATATACACAAGAACGACAAAAAGCTGAAGCATCTGAACATCATCGATATTTTCTTTAAGAAGTACTAAATAGGTACGTAATTTAAATAGAAACATGCACTTTATCATTATTACCATCGCTATGGGTCACAACTGCGCCAAATAGCTGTTTGTTTATGCTGTTTCGCAAACGTCAAATTTTGTCACATTTTGTCAACTTTTGTCCACTTTATTTCCTGGCTGCTCCAGGTTACGCCGTTCCTTGTGCATAAAAAAAACGTTTTGTTAGCAGTAGTGTACATCGATTTTGGTCGACCTTAGTATGAATATGAAATATGATCAGTGTTTTCGGGTTCAATTTTATTTATCTCTACTCTAGATATAACTTAAAATCCTTGCATGATTTACTTCTCACAAATTACTGTACCGTGCAAACGCAAGAAGTCATACTGGGTGCTCAAAAGCAAAGTAATTTGCCTTTGCCAAACAAGCCACCTTTGATTACAGCAAAACTACTACCATGGCTGTCTCAAGTGAAATCAAGCACCAAAAACACAAAAACGTAAATAAAAAATCACGACGCTTCTCCATCTCTTTGCAACCGTTTGATGAAGTAACAACGTTACAGCGCGACAGCGGTAGAAAAACAGCGAACGCATTGGACGCGAGCTGCAAAACAGTGCCGTTGCAAATGCGAACGCAAATTGCAAATGCGTCCAAATCATAGCCACCGGCAAGCACACGGTGCAATTGCACCGTAACTGAAGCCGAGCCGGAACGGATGCACCCAACCCGGACGATGAGGGGGACAAATTTGACGACGCATCCTCGGGACGGAACGACCGACCGTCCGGACGGTCGGTGCGGTGGTCCGTCTGCTTTTCCATCCGTTGCTTACGATCGGTAAATTGATTTATACCGGCGCTTGTGTTTCCATCGTTAGAGCTGACGTCCTGCGTCGTCGGGAAAGTTTTTGCTTCCTTCCTCTCTGCCTTTCCGTTGTTCCCAAGAGTCGGGTTTACGCTCCTCTTTTTTCCCAACGGGCTAGACAGGGTGGTTTTTCTTCGCAGGGCATTTCTTCCTCGCCCTTCACTCAGAAACGTCCCCTTTCCGGTGTTCTTTTCTGTGGCGCATACACCAGACTCGTCGCTGCAGTTTTCGTGCATGAATTAAATTGGAAGGAAAGAGCAACTTTATTAGATTATCTTCATAAAATGGTACTTTCTTCGACAGACTGCTGACTTGCAATGTAGCGTTGCGGGTATTGCTGGGAACGGTGGGCCAAGCAAACGTTGAGGTATCGTGCCAACACCAGCAAACAGCAACAAACACGCTTTCGGCTGAGTAGGAGAGAAGCGTCGCCTGTAAGCTAGCTCGGGCCCGGGCGACGGTGAGAGCGTGTAAGCCCCCGGGGCACAACGCAGTGCAGTGCGCGTGCTTTGCATCCTTCTGCTTTTGCTTTGCCGAGCATACCCGCTGCTATGCGAAACGGACGAGGGTCAATACAAGTGCTGCCCTCGCCAGTCTCCATGCACCGTTCGTCTGTATGGTTCCGGCACCCGTGCAAAACGCGGATGTATCTATCACAATTGAAGCCGGTGATTTCATTATCGGGCAAGAGAAAAGGATCGAAATTGAATTTGCTGAAATTTTGATGTACACAGATGATGCAAACGTGGTGGTGCAAACGCTCCCGAACATGGCCTGTTGGGGAATGGGAGCGAAGCGATCCAGTGACATGCTATTTGGGGATGCATTGTTGGGTGATTTTGCTTCAAAAAGATCATGGACAATTGTTAATAAAATCAATTAACTTCTCTGTCTGGCTAGTGTTTTGATCAGAGATTGACAGATAATCGTTACTATCATCTAATTTAGAAACATCTTATCCAGCTTAACATGCCTTTTGCATCTCATCTCAGCCAGTGCCATTCTACCTCTATCGAACGTCAAGCAGCCTCTGCGGCACAGGGAAACTGTTTGCCAAATACCATCAGAGCACGGTGCACGCCCAGACAGTTCCAATCACCAAGCGAAAGACCTCGCGTCTACTTTGCGAAGCTGTCGCGCGGAACAAATCGGATCATGCCGAGATACTCTCAGTAATGGTCGACCATCGTGGACTTTCTATCCTTTTGAGCTTGGCTCACACCATGGTATTTTTCCCTTTCTTTCCACGATGCGCTTAAATCACTCCACCCAAGGGTCCGTGGTTGATGTTGGACCTGCTCGTGAATGACGTTGCGGGTAGCCATCGGTTCCACTCTTCATGTCAGCTCAGGCAGACGGAAATGCAGTGGCCAAGCCGTTGGCTGTGCGGTTCATAATGGTGGCATCTGAGCGTACAAGGTACCACTAGGCGTCCTTTAGCTACATCATCGCGCAAAACCGGCTACACAAGTCGCCGTGTTTCTCACGCGCTCACGGCAAACGTGAAGCGCATCGCCGGGACCGGGATGTATCTCGTTTGCACTTCCAACGCGTTGCTGCTAGCCGGGTTGGCGAAAATTAAACGAACTGTGCCACACCGGTACACTCTGGCAGCTCCGGAGTGCAATGTCAGCAATGTGTCGGCTTTACAAAAGCATCCTGCTCGTGTCTAGGCGCCGCCGGGTGTCTATCACCAGCGTCCCGTCCAAGGAACGCTCATTGCCAATCTTCTTGCCATCCGTCATATTAGCTTTGGCTGTGGTGACAGAATCTGTGCTGTACACAATTTATGTATATTCAATTCAACCGCACAGGAAATTATGCTGCTAAGAACAATCGTTCCCAACCCCTCCCCAACCGTGCCCAACAATAAAAAGACAAAGGCGCCGGGAAAAGTGCACGCTGGACGGACCAACATGCACCGACCTTGCATTCCGGCCGGCTGGTGCTACGGGGTTGATTAAATTAAATGAATCTGGCGAGAATAAATTAAAGCAGTTTTTCCCGGAGAGCATTCGCAGCTCCCCGTCGAGCGTACGGCAGTGCTGGTGCTTTTGATATGCCGTTGGTAACATTGTTGCATTTTCCATTCACTCAAGGTGGCGTTCCTGTCATAACTATGGAGCTGCTAGAGCTGCTTTGGTGAGTCAACATTTTAACATCCTGAGAGTGTTAATATAAAACAGGACCTTTAGAAGAAGTAAAAATCCCTAAATGTATGCAATTGTTGTAGCAAAATGCATTTTATAAACTTTTAAATCGGGTTTCAGCCACCAGCTGTCAATTTTGTCATAAAAAAATGCTCAAAATGGCATATCATGTTCATTTCAATCACTATCCTTATTTTCAAAACACTGTTCTCTATTTTATTACACTTTAAAAGAAATAGCCGACCACTTGAGTAGAATCAACCCCTACATGTATGCAATAGTCGAATTAAATTGCATTTTATATACACTAAATGCCTATGACAGCAAGCAGATATCAGTTTTGTCGTAATAACATGCTTAAAAATACAACAGTAGTTGCATTAACGTTAAGAGAGAGTACCAACTCTGTCAACCAACGGTGCTCTAGGGCCGTTGTGTCTTTGGCACAACAACTGTTATCGGTCGGCAAGTTGTTAAGTCGTACATGTTGACGTCTGTACCACGAGACCGGCCCCAATACAGTTTTTTTAATAAGTAAAAAACAATAGATTAGCTTTTTAATAGACTTAAGGCATTTAGAAATGCCTAAGATAGCTAATGAACTCCTGTCTGCTCCTCTATGTTTAATCTATTAAAGATAATTTAACTCATCACAAAAACAAAAACAAAAGATCATTACACTTATAAATATTAAAATACATATTGATTGGCCCGCTTTAATTTGCATCACTACGCTGTGTCACGTAAACACAAACCTCCCTTTTCATTCGATTACATGATTTATTAAGCAATTATTTAAGCCTCATTACAACAAAAATGATTTGTTCACGATTGAATACATCTATTGCACTCTCTATCTTAATCTCGATTAGGTCAGCATTCTCGCCCTCATCCAATCGGGTTGGTGATCAATTGAGCACAAGTAAGAAATTGATGAGCCATAAGTTATGCTTTTCTTTTAGTTCCTACCACCCTTCTGGATCCCATTATGGAGTGCACTTTTGCAATGCAAAAAATAATGGCCCTCTCAATGCAATCGAAACCGCAGTATGCATTCCAATCGAACGATAGGAGAAAAAAAGAATAGTTTAACTTCTCACCGGATAGCTCAACGGCTGCAGTGCGCGAATATTCAATGATACCACGATGCTTCGTATCGTTCGATTCGGATGGCAAAAGTTGCGTCGAAAAGTGTGCGAGATTTTCCCGTCCACCTCCACATACCACGCATTACGCTTTTATTTCCCCCGGAAGTTATGCGCCACGGGGTTGCGGCTCTCACATTGCAGATCATCAGGCCGGGATAGGGCCGAAATCGTCCCACACTTGATAAGATGTCGTGAAATAAAAAGAAAAAGGCAGCCGGACCCCAGTATCGATCATGCGGCAGAGCGGAATAAATCTTACCCAGTAGCCGAGTAGCTTCTTCCTGCTGTTTTGCTCTTTGAAGAAGCAGACGATGCTGCTGCTGCTGCTGCTGAGGCACACTACATACATATACGGCGCACCACTCAGTCCCGAGAGCTTTTGCCGGTGCCATTCCCTTGGACGTGCATCGGTGTGTCCCTAAGGGATAGAGAGCTTCTTTCATTTGCCCCGCATACACCCACACAAACACACACTGCCGGAATTTGGTTTCATCGTTACCGTTCAGTTTGTTCGTTATTTTGCGGTGCTTTTCTCCTCGTTCGCTCCCTTTTTCTATGGCTCGTGCGGGTGAAAAGTGAATATTTATCAATTTAGCTACAGCAAAAGCCAATCCCGATGACGGACCACGGCAACTGCGGTGGAAGAAGGCGAGGCAAACAACACCGAAAAAGCTTAACGATGAAGTATCATTCGGCACCCGCCCGCAGCCTGACATTCATGAGAGACGAAATTGAAATTTATGATTTTTGATACACTTCATGCGGAGAATGTAAATTATGCTGGCGGCAGCCAGAGTGGCAGCGCTCGGAGTCGCTTTTGCGGAGCGCAGCGCAATTGAGCAGCTCGAGATGAGCAACAACAACAAAAAAGCAAGATAAATAATAAAACCGCTTGCTTAGCACGCTCAAACTCTGCTTCCTTTTTGCCGTGGTAAGCTTTGTGGCGGGAAGCGGGAGAGAATTAGATCCCCTAAACGAAGGGCTCGGGTGAGTGAGCGCTGTTCGCGTATCGATCATGCGTCGTTAGTGGATTTCCTCGCTGTGGCCTGCGGCCTCATGGGGCAGGAATAGAACACATCACGCCGCCACAAAAGCCCACCACGATCGAGCAAGAAAAAAAAGAAGCACGACGAATCCCAAAACATCCACTTACCAGTTCGCTAACAGACAACCAGGAAAGCACTCACATTGAAGTTTGTGCTACCGCCACCGGGCTGTCAACCCGGACCGGTCGCGGAGTGGTTCGCGGAACAAAAAAGGCCCCTCCGAGCACGAAATGGATCTGACGTACATGTCGTACGTAATGCGATCAGACAAATGACGAGTGACGTGACAAAGCGACATCTCACCGGGGCCAACATATACATCCACACACACTCGGCAAGCCAGCCAGCCGTCGTTTCCGTCAGTTCTTGTACGGTTCCCGTGGGGCTCGACCTTCACGTGGATCGATGTTTTGCGCCCAGTTTCCGAAACTTTTGCCCGAAAGTGTTGCTAGAGTGCCGGGTTCATGATAATAGTTGGTTTTTTCGTGTGCTTTTGGTTTTCGTTTTCTTGTATATCTTGAAGCTGGCCAAAAAGTCGACACTATTCATTAGCGTCCGTTTTCCCCCGTTGGCAATGTGCTGCTCGTCGCGTTGTACGTGATGTCAATTTAAGAACGGGCAGGGAAATTAAGACACGGAACAGCATTCGTTCGCACACACTTTCTCTTTTGACACATGAGCTTTCGTTGCTTTCAAAGTCGGAAGTGGTAGGTTTTGGGTGGAGATGGAGTGTTTATTGATGTCTAAGAAATTTACATTACGATTCGTTGTTCTTTTCTTATCATGACATGGATTAACTCTGTGAAAAACAGTGCTTTATGTGGAGTGACGCAAAATAAACACAAACTGTGGAAAGACGATGTTGATTAATGTCTCAAGTCAATCTTAGTTCCTTTTACCAACTAAGCCGTGAGCAATTGACGTCGAGGAGGTTGTATACAGAATGAAGATGATTTTATAAAGAGTTATTGGATCTACTGTGGTCTAAATACGAAGAAAGCTACCTGATTCTTGAAGAAATGTTCAGGAAATGATTATTAATGGTACACTGTGCCTTCCTGAGAGCAAATTTTAAGAACTTATTACTTTGAAGTGAAGTCTTTGAAGTGATATTAAGTTATAGGAACTACAGATTTTCGGAATAACTGACTTTTATGAAGCGATAATTGAATATGTATAATTATTTATGGAAAGAAAACAACTTCAATCCAATGTTTGTCTTCGCTTTGCTGATGAAAACTACTCCTTTATTCTGTGTGAATATTGCAGTGTTACATGTCACAGTTTCATGCATGTTGTTAATTGTCAAATAGTAAAAAATCAAAACTAACACAAATTCAGATAAACATTTTTATGTAGTCAGCAATCAATATTTAGATAGAGATCCACAAATATTATCGATCAAAAAATTAATCTATCAGTGGTTTTCAAATTAATTTCCCGAGAGGCAGTGGCGGATCTAACGGTGGGCGGACTAGGTGGTTGCCTGAGGCCAGGTCCATTTGGGAGATGACGATACAATAGATTCAGAAAGGTACTGAAAATTAAAATAAGTCGCTGATTTCACAACATTTTGCTAAACATAATTGTTAATATCGCTGCGATTTTCAACCCCAATGCATGATGATTCCCCTTCTCGAGTGACAAATATACACTAGCATTCACCGTTTTATCCTTCCTATTTTACATCATTGCCAAAGTAATCCACTTCAAATCCCATGCATATTACATTCCATGTACAAAAACTGCTCAAAGGTAGGTACACATCTACAAAAAAAACATCAGTATTTTTTAACAATAAGCACGAGTACAAGATTGCACGACTGCTGTCATGTCATCAAGACCATGCTGCACATTCAATAAACATTTGTTGTGAAGGTTGTTTTTTTTACTTCATCATGAATCCAACCCTTTTCATGTGTACGTGAAAATATGTATTGTATGCGCCACAAACATGTCGTCCCGTTGACGGCTGTACCGCTCTAATGGGCGGAAGTGAGCACGATGACAGCGGGTTTGCGCTACAATGGAAGCGGCACAGATAAGCCGCTAGAAGGTAGACAAATATCTTCAAGTGGCTGGATAAAACCAAGATCCGCAATCATTATTTCAAGCGGTTAGCCTCTGACCCATCATCATCCACCCGAACGCGCTCCCCCCATCACAGCATGGTGCAATATTGTTTATCTCGCAGGGATCCGACCTACCCATCCGACACGGCCCGTCGAACGTGGCTGGGAAGCAAGACAGCTTAAACAACGCTCCGGAAGAGCGTTATAAAAAGGCAGAGGGCGGAGGCCACCGGATGCGCAGGCAAACCTCCCCGATCACGGCTCTTCATTATTCATACACGCTCCTCGGCACGGTGTTGGATGGAAGATGGATCGCATACAAAACACATCGCCGGCTATCCAATCCTAGACACTATCGGGCGTTATCTACCATGCAACATCCTGTAAGGCAGTTTATGAAACGGCAACTGCCTACCGCTACAGCATAAGCCCGCATCCCCGCAGTGAGGGGGTTAGCACGATATGGAAGGGTCGCTGTCGGAATAGACGTCAAAACAGCTGACAAAATAATCACGCTTCATCCAGTGGACGGAGAGCATCACGGACCGGCTTCGGGATAAGGCTGCTCTCCCTTCGGTACAAGAAGTGATGACATAATATTTACATTATCTTTATGAAGTCGGGCCAACCCACTCGCACGAAACGCCATGCTGTGGGGTTCTGTCAAGTGTTTTCCCCCAAACACACACTGCTCAAACTGTCCTGTCGCCTGGACACGGAAACGATTTGCTCGCCTCAGTCTTGCCTCAGTTTCGGTGCCTTAAGCGATCGTTCGATATGATTTTCACCTCCTCTACAATATGAGTTTCGTTTTTTTTTTTGAGTAGATTGTAGCGGGGCAAATTGAGCGAGATGAGCCACAAGAAAAAGGAAGCAAAAACAGCGACAGTAAAGAGTTACTAGCCATGAAAGACTGTCTTGTGGAAAGGAGGCTGCCGAAAAAAAAATACAAAATAGACACAAGACATGAAACCTATATGCCCCAATGAAGGCTGATATTGGTCGGCGCTAAACCGAAATTCAGTATTGATTAGGTTTTGTGATCACTTTGTCAAAGTCCATCCCAGCTCGTTTGTTGGCTGTTCTCGGTTGGTGGGTTTGGGATGGGTTACGGGGGAAAAGCTACACAACCACACTACAAAGTCAATCGCCGATGGGGTGATGGGGTAAAGAAAACCGTTAGAGTAGATGCTGCAGCGGAGCGGATTCGGTAATGATATTTATCTTGGCCAGAGCACGATTCCATTTGTTTGACCACGTCGTCTAGTGCGCTGGGCAGTGTACGATGCGTTTGGTTTGGGCTTCCCCTTTGGGTGGGCTCCTTAGAGAGCTAGTTCGAGAGCTGTCGTGGCAAATGTCGTCCGGTGCAGGGATTGCCAACCAGCATGAATCGGCCGAAGGGTTAAAAGGGAATGTTTAATTATAAGGTTAGTTTAAATTTCATCAGTAAGGTATCGTACACATGCCTATTGTGGCAGTATTTTGATAGAACCTATGTACCTATGTGACTGTGGAAACGTGTGCTTTTCCAGCATTTGTTTGGTTTTGTTGAATTCTATTGGATTTTCACCGATTCGTTCTGCGTGGTGCATAATGGTCAATTGATGTTGAGTTTTAACGACCTTCTTAGAGAGACGACGTCAAGTGGTGTGACTAAGTGCTCGTTCTGTTACAAAGAAGTTCTGAAGTTCAAGCCCTAGTCACAGCAATTTTGAAGAAACAAGGTTTTATTTTTTCAGTTTATAATTTACAAAGGAAATATTTATAAATTGAACGGAATTCATTCAAAAACCACATCAGATCAGATCAGATTCTTCATCAGATTCAGATTCATCAGATCAGATTTCAGATTAGAAATGCAAGAGAGAAAAGGGCGACATATTCCTTACGTTCCCCAAATTTGATTAAAATACAACGAATTTATGGAAATTAATTGTCAATACTATGACCCCTTTTGGATGATACAATGTGTCATTTAGAAACATCAGCAAAAATGATTTCCTTTGTAATTGTTATTCAAAGTGTCCCATTTTCTAACGTTACAGCTTTAATACTCCTGTTGTTATGCACCACCGTCTGACATTGCTTGGCTTGCTGGTACTAATATCTTCTTCACAGTTGTTCAGCCCTGCCGAAGCGAAATATTCTAAGCTAACCAACTTGCAAACACTTTCCACTGCCCTTACTCACCCTCATTACGCTCTCTCCCTTTCCTCAACCCAAAACTGGTGCGCGCGATGTGCCCTATGTCTTACAGTTGACACACAGCATCACATCGATACAATTACTTTTGCCACCGGTGCTGCACTGGAACCGACCGGAAACCCATTCCCAAACACAACAAACTTTCATCCTTCCTTAGGACCGCCACAACCACCACCTTCACCACGCTTTTGTCATTGATGGCGCCAGTCAACCCTTTCTCCCGTTCTTGGGTTGACGGTGGCGGTGAGGAGAGATAAACATTTTCCTTCCCTCGCCTGCTTTCAATTGTGAACCGTAAGCGACTAACCAGCCAAAGGGATATCAAAATTCGCTCAGTCGACAGTCGGTGCTGCTACGATTCGACTCTCCTCCGCCCACGGGCCGCGGGAGGAAACATATTACAGCGCCCGGTGTACGGTTTTGTAGACGAAAGTCGTGCCAGCTCCGTTTACACTTTCACTCTACCGATAGACACACACAAACACATTCTTACTCACGCCCAAAGACATGAGCTCCCATTGGGAGCGGACGCCCTGTTTAGTTTCTGCGTTTCTTCTTCAACGAAAAGGGGATTGGGCGTGAAGCGTCCGTCGGTGCTTGTGATTGCCTTTGCCCAACTGATTTGCTGAGATTCTCATCCGGCTGTACACGGTCACACGCAAAGGGGTTCATATGGCAAAGTGTTTATGCTTTCCGGACGTACGTATGGTACCGTACGGTATCCGTCGGTTTAAGTCGGACCAAGGACCTGGGTCTGTGTCTGCCTGCACACTGATGATATCTTTCCCTTCGCTTCTCGCAACAGCGTCCATGGTAACTGGTAAAGGTTTGATAGTTTAGTTATCCCTGTACCCTGCACTGTTTCCTGCACACACTCACCATCACCCCATTGATTGCTCCAAATTTGTTTGAACTGCAAGTAGCCCGGCGGGGTTCCGGTGTGTCCATTCGATCCAAAAACAGAATGCAATCCACACCCTTTCGGAGTTAGTTGTGTGTGTTTGTACGTGTGGGGAGAAGTAATTCTTCTAGTCATTTGCTGCACAGTAATCTCTCATTCTCGCTCTCTCTCTCTCTCTCGTGTTCTCTGTAGTCGTCACCGTCGCAATCACGCCGGCTGCGGTGCGACTGATCGAACGCTTTTAAAGTGCATAGCAAACATTCCGCTGGCAGCAGCTGTTAGAGAAGAATGTGGTAAACCCCAACAACAACAACAGCAGAAGCAGCTACAGCAAACAACCAAAACAGACCAAATCGTTTCACCCGAAAAACCTCACCTCATCTATCCATCGCCTGTGTGGTGGTGCTATTTGTTTTCAGGAATGGAAGGCTATCTAAATACAAGCTGCATCTAGCTGAATCATTTTGAGTTCATACAGGTCTATCGATTATTGCGTTCGATCAGGCGAACGATATGTGCATCATTCTCCGGGGCCGTCGTTACTCCTTTCACTTAGTGTGCGTCGGTGTTTCGATATGTTTTAATCGAATGGGTAATAGTAGCGAGCGCAATTGTGAGGAGTTGAAATAAATTTTCGGGAAGACCTCGAATAGGGAACGTTTGCTGCCTTTTTGTTTGATGCGCTCATGTTGGTCATTTTTAAGAGCATTGTAATCTGGACGAAGATAGAAGAAATGTAATATACAGGGTTTTACAAGTCAGAATCGAATGTCAGCAAAACAATTTCAGAAGCTCAAGATGCAGTTTAGCTGTCAAAAGTTGTTGTTTCACCGCACCGATGCTATTTTCAAAAGCGCAATTTAATTTTTAAATTGCTTAAGTTGTTTTTTTAGAGGTGTTTCGCATCGTTTTGCAAATTCAATCACGCATTTTGAGATTATTTGTAAACAATACAATTATATAGAACGTTTCTATCGTTATATTTATGAAATATTACGTATTTAATGTCAAAAATAATATGTTCTGTGCTACGAGCACTTGCGTATGTAAATATGTACAATGTTGATGTAGCCTTTTGCACAGAAATTCGCCGTTTTTGCCACAAATACGTAATATTTCATAAATATAATGCTTAAACGTATAATAGCATTGATCTCAATCATATATTCTCAAAATGCGTGTATGAATTTGCAAAACGATGCGGAAGGCCTCTAAAAAACAACTTGAGCGATTTAAAAATCATATTGCGGTTATGAAAAAAAGCATCGGTGCGATCAAACAACAGCTCTTGAAAACAGCTAAATTGAATCAGCTTCTGAAATTGTTTTGCTGACATTCGATTCTGACAAGCATTTGAAATAGTTTTGCTATTTAATATGCTTCATACATAAGTATTAAACAATATGTAATGAAACTATCCTGTAATGATTTCTATTTTCATTTGATGATGAATGTTTACAAATCAATCTTTTCAAATCACAATTCTATCCTGCTGATTGTTCATCCAGAGCCACTGTGTTTGTTTTGATGGGTACATTCGGGTAGGATTTTTCCGTATCACTATCACTATCGTTTATTGTAGGACATTTACTCTAGATGCTGAAATTCTGATTCTGAATAACTTGTCTCGCTGAAAAACTACGTTGTAACACGAATTAAGATATAGTTACAGTATTTGATGAAGTGGCTAGTGTGTTTGTTGTTTGTGTGAAATTGTCCATTCTTATCATAATCCTTTGTATTGGTATTTACACCTCTCTTGGACCTTTCTACTGCCTTAGAAACTACTGTAATCCGGTAGAGGGTCTACATAACGCATTTCAAGGTACTCCACACACCCATTTCAATTCAGGCACTAATGCAATACCTTTATATTGTGATTTCAACTGATAATTTTGTAATTTCAACAGCAAATGTCATCGTCGTTAGCGTGATCGTTAAAATGTGAAATAAAAATTTCTTTGCTTATATGTTTTATATATTTTGTGATTTCAATCAAGAAAGTTTTATGTTTTCTCGTGTGTGCATTACACTTTTCAAGCTTCTCAAATTCAAATGAAGTAACATGGAATTGTTTAATTGGTCTATTCCAATCTTAAAAATTTAATCTCGATCATATACAATAACACCAAGTTTCATTACATTCCAATGTTTCCCTTTGATAATTTTAATATAATTTCAATATATTGTTTAATACTTACGTATGAAGCATATTAAATAGCAAAACTATTTCAAATGCTTGTAAATTAAAACCATTCTGCCAAATGAGCCTTGATATTTATAATTATAATCTTACAATTATTCTCAATTACTATATGTTTATGACATCAATCATTCGTATAAAAATGTCAGTAATTTTAATTCGTTTTCATATAATAAATGTTCATAAACTACTTCTTTATAAATGAATGTGATGCGATCTGAATGTGATGAATTACCAAATTAACGAAATCGAAACGACGTTACTAAGCAAATTGAACGAAATTATCTTTAACCCAAGCTGTTTATTCCCATCCCGCTTTTTGTTGCATTGATCCTTCCAAATCGTTCGAAACCCATCTAATCTAGCTGTTCAGCTAGCTCGCCCTTCCCACTACTAGGCTATGCCACTAATGATCACCACTTGTAACCCACGAACGGCAAAAAGCATTATCGTTTAGCTGCCATTTACCAGCGACCAATGGGGTTTGTCGTTTGGCTCTTTAATTTCCGCAGCGATTCCATTTTCAATTATCACCGCTTCCGATCAGTGTAATTAAAAGGACGGTTTTGTTTCGCTGGAATTTCTTTCAATGACAAGCAACCGGGTATGCTAGCTTTGCGGTGTAAAAACTAGCGTTTAATTTTTTTAGTATTTTTTTTTTCATGTAAAGCACATAATTGCTTTTCGTCATGGTTATTGGAAGTTAATTTCCCTAAGCTAATAGTCTGCTGTTAAATCAGCGTGGAATGAATGGTTGTGAAAGTAGAGTAAAATTTACACTTTTCTTAGTACGTCTTGGTATTTGAGAGGTTTACTTTGATTGCAAGCTTTCATATTTATTCACAAAACCATTTGCTACACGATCGATTTTCATTTAAGCACGGTTCGTTTCGATCGTTTTTTGTAAAACGAAAAAATGGCCCCTAATCAATGCAAGAACTTTTTCCGCCTCACTCAAAACTATCGAACATTTCAACCCATTGTGGTTGTTGCCCAGGGAAACTGTGGAGCCTTTTTCCAGGGCAAAGAAGAATGAAAAAGTTTAAACCCTCGCCGGTGCTGTGGCCGCCGGCTGACCATTGCAGTCAAATGTATTGTGAAAACTTTACTTCGAGCGAAAAAAACAGCTCCTTTTTTACCCGTGCTTAACGATATCCCCCATGCCTGTGCAGGCAGTCAGTTAAGGGGCACGATTTCAGTGCCGTCCCGCAAAACCTTCCGGAGTGGACGGGAACTTTTGAACCGACCCGGCAATCGAACTGCAAATTGCTATCAGTGGCGTTCGATTGTGCCGAAGTTTTTGAAGGAGTTTTGTGCCAAAGTCGAATAAAATTGAAATTAATCGGTCGAAAAATTACATAGAGAAGGCCAAAAAGCCCGGAGGCGAAGCGGAAATGAACCGAGCGAAAATTCGTGCATCAACCACAGGGAGACGGGGTTTGGGTGGCAGTGTGTAACACAATTGACGCTGAGGTCAAGTGTTGGCGTAATGTCCGATGGTGATATCGGACCAAACAATTCCGATGGTACACCGTACTTTGCTGGCAAGCGGGTAAAGTTTAATTGAAAATATGTAGCCCAGCTATATTCGGGCAGCGAACGGCAAAATGGTACAAGAGCCCAAAAGTGAAGGCAAAATATTTGCCTTCGGGCGTACCATTTTTGTGTTTGAACTATTTTCAAACAGATTTTCACATCGTTCATCGTTTGTAGAGAGAAAAAAGTCTCTTGTCGAATTTTATTCCGTTTGATTGTTGATGGAGAAAATATGGAATGTGGTATTCAACGTATGAAAATGTTATGATTGCTCCAACATTGAAACAAATCAAAACATCCACCGAGTATATTAAATATCAAAAATATTTACTGGTAATTTCAAAAACACAACACACGCACAATAATTGTTGAAACGCATTTTTTAAGAACAATCACCGCTGAAAGTTAATTATTGTTGAGGATGGCTTGAAATGATTTAAATCTAATTTTACAGTCCTTTTTGTCCCATTGCATTTTTTAAGAACAATCACCGCTGAAAGTTAATTATTGTTGAGGATGGCTTGAAATGATTTAAATCTAATTTTACAGTCCTTTTTGTCCCATTGTAATTGCTTGCTAGCACCACTGCACGAACTTTCAACTAGCTTAAATTATAACGTCTAAAGAATCCATTCTCCGCCGTTTACCATTCGACTCAAACACGCTGCTGAGCTCCTCATCTCATCGCTCTGACGTGACTTTTATCGAAAACTTTATCATAGTACCAGCTCTGCAGCTCCGTTGTTTACGCAAACGGAGTAATATGCATGAGTTACAAGACGCCACTTTACAATTTGGCATTCAACTCGAGCCAACCAAATGCACCGAAACCCGTCATTCTAGCTTCTTCCATGCCCACCCCCCGACAAGAATGCACCGACGATGAGTTGGTGCTTAAAATTTTATTTCAAACATTTATTCATCTGAGTGCCATTTTCATCATCTCATCTTCACGTTGGCTCGTTACCGGCAGCGCAACGGGATGCACAGCCCAGCGTAGGGAGTGAAGAGCAGAGCCTGCAAAACTTTGAATGTTGTTAAAATTTTTGCATTCATGATTACGGTAAACAATTTGCTCTTATCTGTGTGGGCAAGTGTCGGTACCGTAATAAGTACCACTCGGGCTACCTCAACCATGGCTGGGTGCTGGTGTCAAGCATTGGACGAGGATCCCGAGGCGCTACCCGAAAACTCATTGACCAAGCAGGAAGAATAAACACTCCGGCAACGGCCTGGCACCGGTTCGGTTAAACGACCGCCGGCGACTTCATGGGCATTCCTGTGACTCAGGGCCTGTCCGAAACTAATTGCTCTCACTGGCAAGACAAAGTTGTTGACCGGTTGTCCACCCAAAACCCGACCCAGTATGACTGCCAGGCCACCCACCCATTTGCATCAGATCCTTTTCTGTCTGTGCATCTTTATGCAATCAGCAGGGGTGAAGATATCATTAAAAAAGCGACCTAGCTCATGCACACTCAGAGCGAATGATCTTCCCTGGGAAGGGTATGTAGACCGAGACCGTGCAACATAGGGGCATTCGGAGGGGTGGTTAAGAGCAACTCAAATTTACATCGCAAACACTTGGGTTTAAAATTTGCTCCCCACAGCACGAGCACGTCCATGTGTGCACGCCGGTAGGATACGTTTTCCAAGTCCAGGCAGTTCCGAAAGGTATGAACGACAATCAGCAGGGCGATTTGCATCCAGAAGGCACTCGATTACGACGGCCGCTCATGAAAATGGAAACGAACTGTTCATGATTCAGAGTTGATTTAGGACGTGGCGGTTAAAATCCATGACGCATCAGTATGGCGTAATGTTTGGGGTCCAAATTTTCATTCAACAACGGAAGCAAGGTTTTTTAGCACATAAAGGTCTCTTAGAAGAACCTGAATAAACTGACATTGTAGCTGATCAGCATATCTGAAGCTTGTCGTATTTATTACTTAGAAATGGACACAGGATTCTGAAGAAGAATGTACTCAATTTAATTTAAAAGTATTGCTTTGAGGTAACAAATTTGGAACAATGTGCATAACTAGAGGTGCAAAACAATGACCCTATTCAGTTTCAACTTCAACATTCACCAACTCTATGTAAAGAGTTTAGTGAATGACATTGTTTCGTTCTGTCTAAGATCTTCGAATTACAGGCTTCTCTCGAGATTCGACCCACTCGAGTTACGACAATTCTCAGATACGACGATTTTAATTTTGACAGTTTGCAATTGGCATTTATCTGAAATTGATAGATTTTTTGACATTTTTCACTGATAACCATTACATACACGTTTATGATGATTTACTAACTACCCGAACTTAAATATTTATGTTGTATAAACAATTTTTATGTTAAAATTATGGCATTTTATTTTTAATGTTTAGTTAAAATACACGATACCAAAAATTTAGACTCTTCAGCTACAGCTATAGCTCTTTGTTTTGGGACATATTTTTTGGTCCTGACACAGTCGTACTTCGAGGGTCTCCTGTATAGAATAAATAATTGCTGAGTTTCAGAGTTATAATGAGCATGATCTTGTGTCAGACAGTTCCTCAAATTTAAATTTTTAATTCCAAATGTTACTTTGAACGAGAAAAGGAACAATTTTACAGGTCAAACATGTGGGAAGCACAGAAAACCAAGATTAAAAAAAAAGTAATCTCTATTATAGCAAATCAAATATTTTTTATTCATTAAAAATCATGAAACATCCTCTTTTCCTAAATAAAATCTATTACCAGCGACAAACGTAACTATTCATTTCATTAGATTCCATTTAAAATAAGCATAATTTTTAGTCTAGATTCTATAAGTTTTCAAAATTGCACTAATAAAAAAGTACAATTTCCGACAGAAGCTCCAATTTGCTCGATGAAAGAAGGAAATTCGTCATATTCAAAGGTCCATATTCAAAGTCAACAAAAAAAAATACATCAACACCAATACTAAAATTGCAAAATTGCGCTTCCTATTTCCTTGGTAAAAAATCATCATCATGTAAAGCAAACACCTAAATTTGCATAATGCACGGCACGTGTCACGTGTTCATTAAATATTTTGTACCAACCATCCGGTCACGGCAAACCCATGCACCCCATGAACTAAAACCACCCGAGCTGCACCATTACGGTGCATTGCAAACTACACTTTTCGGCTCTCATATTCGTTAGATGCTCTTTGCACTTTGCCTGTACGAAATTTGCATTCATTTCAAGATGGATTATGTGTGGCATAGTCCGGCGCGCAGTAAAGTAACACGGCTTGCATGAGGTTTTCGCTCCCAAAAATCACGACCGCAATATGAGTAGCAAAAGGA
>AXCO02001087.1:0-38791 GCA_000473525.2 Anopheles melas | reverse complement strand
TACTTATTAATGAAAATTACATTTTAACGGATAAAAATAAAAAGTGCCAGGCAAACAAACGTGCATAAGCGCGATAAGTAACAAATGAGGTTAGCAATCCTTGAAACCGCATCCCAAGCGCCACAGATTAAGCTTAAACGACTGAAAAATCAAATATCTGTGATTTTCGGTAGGTTAAATGAAAAATCGGTAGTTTTAGGAGGCATATCTGTGAATCGGTAGGCATATGAAAAATTGGTAGGAATACAGAAAAATCGGTATTTCTGGTCACTCTGCTCTCACAATAAACAGCTGTCAAATGCGGCACGAAAAGAAAACAACACACATTCGGGCACGGTTTGCGGTAGTTTTTAGCTATTTTCATGTAAATTCTTCATTTAAGTACAGCTCTCACACACAAAAAAGCCATGTCGTCGCCGGAAACAACGTTAGAGGTGAGTGCCACTTCCAGGAAAAGTTACTTTACCCCCCCCATTTGTGACTCATTTTCCCTGTGTGTATTTTACTGCCACGTTCGTTGGTTCTCCAGCTGTACGACGATGGAGCGGAATCGCCTTCCGAGCTGATGAGCGGAGAAATGACCGTTACGAGCGCGCCGCGCAACACGACCGATCCCAACTCGCCCGACTTCAACACACTGGACGAACCGATCCGGGACACAATCGTACGGATGTACTGGCCGCCGAATGAATTGCAACCATTCAACTCACTCCGGATTGTTTATCGTTCTTCCCCCACAGATGCGTGACGTGAAGGCGGTCGGTGTCAAATTCTACCACGTCCTCATACCGCGGGAAAAGAACACCCTGCTGAGGGACTGGGACCTGTGGGGGCCGCTGGTGCTGTGCACGTTTATGGCCACCATCCTTCACGGCTCGTCCGATGAGATGCACGACGGCGGGCCCGAGTTCGCGCAAGTGTTTGTGATCGTCTGGATCGGTGCCATGATTGTGACGCTCAACTCCAAGCTGCTCGGTGGGAAAATGTATGTAAAAAGCACGCCTTACGTGTTGTAGGGTGAATTTTGATAGTAAAACTTCTCGTTTTCTATTTTAGCTCCTTTTTCCAATCAATCTGCGTACTTGGCTACTGTCTGACGCCGTGCGCTCTAGCACTAATAGCGTGTCGAATCATTCTGTTCAGCACGCAGACGGCCTTTCTATTCTTCCTCCGGTTCGTCGTGTCATCGGTGGGGTTCGGTTGGGCAACTTATGGTAAGCTTTAAGAACTGCTACTTTTGACACCACACACTAACACATCTCCTCGCCTTCTCCGTGTAGCTTCGATAATATTCCTCGGCGACAGTCAACCACCGAACCGGAAAGCTCTTGCCATGTATCCAATATTCCTGTTTTACTTTATCATATCGTGGCTGGTCGTTTCGCACAGCAATGTGTAATGGGTTAGGCTGCAATTAAGTTTGTCCACTGTGATCAATTTGTCACGGTTGTTACAACCGAGTAGGACCTGACTGGACGGTCGGGACGGATGCACGGACACGCACGGGGTAGTACACCCCAACTCGTAAGAGTGTACACATGACGACCACATCACGGCCACAGTGTACGGCACAGGACACAGGCGGGTTGTTGCTGCATCGGGGGGTAAATCAGCACGATCCCACTTAGACTAATCGCTACTGTACTAAACGCCTAGGTATATCAGCTTTTGTATTATACAACTTTCCAACAGATTAGTGTAATAAAGTGATGAATTCCCGCACCCGCGGGATTCATATACAATCTAATCTATGCTCGGCGACAGTCTTCAGTTTCGTTTCAAGCGAAACGCACACTTCCACGATGATAATGCATCCATTCCGTAAAGGCTGGGTTGTAGAGCATACACAAAGGTATTTCTCCCGAGGCGCGTGCTACTTTATCTTAATAGGAAAAGAAGGTAATAAATCTTGCTATAGTGTTGACGGGTACCCAATAACTACATTATTCGGAACATCTTAGATCAAGATTAGGATAAACCAAACCGATTGAAAATCATTTCTCGATTGGTAGTTCATTGAAGAATGGGATTGAGGGAGCCCTTTTTCTACTTCAATAAGCTGAACAAAGGCTACGACTAGTTACTCAGACATTAACAATGATGGGAAGAAGTCTTATCGTTACAGGAACAATCTAGTACATTTTGGCTGTCGAATTCAGATCGCTTCAGACCAGTTTATGGCCTCTAGTTATCTCTAGTTTCATCCCATTTTTTCCAACAACAATCATAAAGTCTTTCAATTTTGGATGCAACTGTTTTACAGGTGCAATCGAGGCCAAAACACTCTTTTTGCTTAGTAACCAACTAAGAATTTATTGCACTTTCTCTAAACCTAATTCTAAAAACATTCCTGTTTGATTCCGAATATCATCAATGTTCCCGAAAGAAAGGTTCCTTGCTTTCATCCAACATTCACACAAGCTTTCTATTCGTAAAACTTAAACGCTACCCCCTTTGTAACGTCTGTGTGTGTGTGTGAAACAATACAAAAATGCTTCGAAACGCGCTAAAATATAACAGAAACATACAGCGAGGGCATGTTTTCAAACAAAAAAAAAAACAAACCAAACCACAAAAAAGGCTTAGCAAAAGCAATTCTAAGGCATAGTTTAGCTTCAAGAACCAACTAAGAGAAGACTAATAAAATTACGCAAAACAAGGTTTTGGCAAGGAAAGGGCAAGGAATTGGGGAATGGAATAAAGCTAACCACTTATACATTAAAAGGGTTTCGGCACCAATGCCACCCCACCTCAATCACGCTCATCGGAACTGCTGGCGGCACTGTTGGCCGCACTCGTGTTCGGCACCAGATCGAAAGCCATCTGCATCTTGACGCAGTCCTTCTTCTTGCCGCGGTACGTGAGACTGTTGGCGCGCGGTTTGCGGCGCATAAAGTGTCGCTCGACCCATTTCAGCATCGTCAGCACGGAGTCGGTCGATGGCAGGCGCCGCTCGGCGGACGTCTTGATGATCTGCGAGTTGGTGACGCGGAACGTCGCCGCCATACCTTTGAGGGCCTGTGTAAGAAAGAGGAGAGAAGTTATGACTTGCTCGGGTTATGATCACCACCAAAAACACCTACCATCATGGCGTCCTCATCGGTCATATCGTCACCGGCGTAGATGATCTTGATGCGCTCACTCCAATCCACACCGAACGCCGTGCGCAGGATGTAGATGGATGCGCGGCCCTTGTTCCACTGTACCGGGGGTTTGGCCTCGATCGCACAGTGTGCTTCCGCCGCACGGAACCCGAACTGGATGATCAGCTGGCGTGCCTTTTCCACCATGGCCGGGCGCAGCTCGGGCGGTGTTTCGCGATAGTGATACGTCAGCAGTGGTCCCTTGTTCTCGACCCAGGCGCCATCACCACAAACCTGTCAACAAAACGTGGTACTCATTAGTAGCTCCACGTCAAGATGCCTTCTTCGGAAGATCTTACCGAATCTTGGAGCGACTTCAACAGTCCACTGACTTTGTCCTCGTACTCGATCGGCATCGGATGTACGAACTTGCTACCGTCCGGATGGAGAATCTCCAGCCCGTGGTTGCCCGCATAAGTGATACCTTCGATGCCCACCATCTGCTTCACGTTCTCCACATTGCGCCCGGAGATGATGGCTATGTACACGTCCGAGTGGTTGGACAACCGTTGCAGCACGTTTTTCGTCTCCGGCGGTAGGGTGGCCAGATCGGGATGGGGTGCTATCGGGGCCAGGGTACCATCGTAATCGAGCAGAAGGGCAAGCTTGTGGTTGTAGCCGATGTAACTGTGTGGAAATATTGAGAACAGATTGATTAGAGTTTGTTCCCAACGATTGAAACAATCTCCAGGTAACCCTTCTTACTTGAGCAGATAGTCATCGAAATCATCCACAGTGACCGGTTGCATCGTGGTCGTACCGATGTCGTCCTCCTCGAGCGAACCCATCGCCTTCAGGAACTGCCGCATCCAACTGTTCACATCGTGCTGCATCTCGCGACGTCGCATACGTGACATCCGGAGCGTTCGCTCGTCTTCCGGCATTGTGAGCGCACGGTGTATCACCTCAGCTGCTGCATCCAGCTCGTATGGATTGCAGAGGAGGGCCTCGTGCATGGTTTCACCAGCTCCAGCGAACGGTGACACGATCAGTACACCCGGTGGCTCATTGATCTGGCAGGCGACGAACTCTTTCGCCACCAGGTTCATACCATCGCGGAGTGGCGTCACCAGACACACGGAAGCTTCCCGGTAAAACGCAGCCAGTTCCTCCTGTCCAACACATCCATAGATGTAACGGATCGGAGACCAGTTCGCAGTTGTGAAGCGTCCATTTATCCGACCCACAAGCTGATCCATCTCTTCCTTCAATTCCTGGTACTCCTTGACGTCCGTTCGCGAGGGAACGGAAATCTGCAGCAGACTCACATTTTCACGATGCTCCGGATGCTTTTCCAGCAGCACCTCGAAAGCCTTGAGCCGATTGACCAACCCCTTGGTGTAGTCCAACCGATCCACCCCCAGAATGATCTTCTGGTTCGTGTTGATCACCTTGCGCGCAGAGTGCGCCAGCTCCACGAACCGATCGAACGGAATGCCAATCGGCAGCGGCCGCACACGAACCGATCGTCCACCGTGCTCCACCAGCAAGTTCTTCCTATCCACACGACATCCAAGATTGCGCTGGCAGCAATCAACAAAGTTCAGACAATAGTCGCGAATATGAAACCCGATCATATCGCACGCCAGCATACCCTGCAGGATCTCATCCGACCACGGATACAGGCGGAAGATATCCCACGGCGGGAAGGGGATGTGCAGGAAGAACGCCATCTGGTATGGTAGATTCCGCTCGTCGGCCGCCTCCCGGATCCAGTTCGCGGCGAGCATCAGATGATAGTCGTGGATCCAGATCAGTGGTACGCCCGGGTGCGTGTTCTTGCGGACAGCGATCGCCAACGCTTCGATCGTGCGAGCCGCAAACTCTTTGTTCACCTCATAGTACGACTTCCAGTGGTCGGCACAGAACGTGGCCCGCCCCGGCATCGAGTGAAACAGTGGCCAGAACGTACCGTTGCAACAGCCATTGTAGTAACTATCGAACAGCTTCGGCTCCACGTTTACCGAGACGACCTGCTCCGACAGCAACCCGGCAGTTGGTGTGTTGTCCGTTGGGTCCGACTCCGGAATTGGCTCGTTCTCGTCCGTCAGCGTAATTCCGGACCAGCCAACCCACAGCCCTTTGCCCTTGATCACGACCGGTGCAACTGCTGTGACTAATCCGCCGGCACTGTTTTTGGAAAAGTACATAGAGAAAGAAACGTGATTGTAAAGATAGACCTTCAAGAGTGCGGGCGAGGGTGTTGTAAACACAACAGTGCGCAGGGAAGCATGATAATCGTAATGTAATGCACGCGCGTGCCTATCGCTATCACACGCCGGAAGGATGGACAACGTCGTCTGTAACGTCACTCCCCGCCCTTTCAAGATCGGCTAATCGTCGGTAGTGGAGTCCAATACTTATGTGAGTGTTTGAGTGGGTAAACATGGGAACCCTTGACCGATACGGCCCCAGGCCCCAGTCTCTCAAAGTCATTGGGAATTGTTATTCCTGATGTACCAAGCGAAGGGTGATTGGGGAAGGTGTAGGTTACCTAACCGCGCAAAGGTACACTCTTTGAAGCGAGGAGCTCCCTCCCATCCTGCGAGGCCTTTCCGGGGTTGGATTACAATCGCCTCCCAGCCCTTGAAGTCGCACTACTCATCCGGACTGATAAGAAGAGTGCGCGCGCGCGCGCGCGAGCTCGCATAGGAAGAGCCGCGATGTTTATTGAGACGTTTACCAGCGGATTCTCGAGTCCAACCCGACACACCGATCACGTGAACCATCCATGCCGCTCAATGAATGAGTGCCCACCGATCAGATACAGATTCCCAGATTCAGATTCATTGTGTCCAACTTCTCAGATCCGTCATATCTGTAATACCTTATACGGCCGTTGCTATGGCAATCAACCATATCGCGATCTTCATTGATTCGTAATCGGGTCGTAACCCATCATCGTCCCTAGAGAGCCGCAAGACATCGCCACCAACAATAAAGACCCATTTCCTCGGTACTATCCCTCCCCGGGGGGTAGTACTACACCTTTGTTAGGCCAGCCATCCACGCGGAACTAAACGTGAGCGCCCGCGCCGACGTGCTCTCTGATAAGCGATATCAGGTTCGAGACAATCGATGAACGAGTACATCAGCTGAAGCTAATACAGAATGGCCTATCGGATGACAGCTGTTCAATCAATCGGTACAGTTGTAATTTGAAGTGAGGCTAATTTAATCGCGCTTGTATCTCGATGTCTTATTTCTGTCAATAAAATGATAAGTGGCTATATTGACGCCTTATCTTATCCGGGAGGTGGGATTAAAAATAAATTACCCACAAATTGAAGACTACGCGTGTTGTCGGGTTCTGCTGGGAGTTCAATTGACTTGAGAAGAAACTGGGACATAGATATTTCCGGAAAAGGGGATTACCTCTGGTGGTGTATTGAGAAATTCCAATTATCAAGAGCTTGATCGTCAAGGTGATCATGTAGAGTGCGTTATTATACCTTATGCTACAAATGAAGTTTCCAGAAAATTCTACAAGATTCTGAAGTTTAACATCTCTATGATTGACCCGGTTGCAGCCGAGCAAGACGTGCTACCAACACGAGGCTGGCCATAGAGCTTCAGGATACTCATTCCTCCGAGCAGCTTGATTTATGATGATCATGAAAGTCTTCACAAACGCTTTACTGAATCCAATTCCTTTCTTTACTTTATTTCACATGTGTTTCTTCGCTCTTCTACCGATCCACTTCCATCATGACGTCACGCATGGCATAGGTCAGCCAACATTGACACACTTTTGATTACCATTGCTCGCATCAGCAGCCGCAGTAGCACGGAAATGTAGCAAAAGGAAATGAAAACAAAAATCAGACTGCACAAAACAAAAACACACCGTTATAAAAAAATAAACAGACCGTAAACAACTTCTCCCGAGGAGGGGTCATTTGCGCAAGCAAACGCCAAACTTGAATCCGGCTGTACCTCCTGGCAGGAACGTCTTAGTAGCACCAAACACACACTCGACAACTTTGTACGTGGCTTATCTCAACGAAACGTTTTGTCCACAAAAGAATCAACCGAAAAGTCGCACAAATATCAGCTACCACACAGCGATGACGCGTCTATGCCGTAATGGGTCACTGTAAAGGGTCAGTGAAAGAATGGGAGAACTGGTAACCTACCTAGCATGCCGACTCAGCTTGCCCGTCTTAGGGTCTCGCTTGAGCACGAACGGCAACCGGTTGGAGACCACAATGAGGCTGCTCTTGGTTTGTGCCTCCTGCGGTCCAGTGATGGTAATTTCGCAGTTTGCAGACATCCTGCTGGTTGGTGTAACGGCTGTCGACTACCAGCACAACAACATACAGGCACACGCCGCTGCTTTACTTTGGCCACTGTTTCCACACAAACGCTTCTTGGGCTCTCTCTCTCTCTCTAGCTCATATCACTTGGCACTACTGTGCCCCTCTGTTTGTCAAATCGACGGACACACTGGCTGATTGAGCTGATCGCTTCCTGATCCTTTGGCAGTTCTAAGTACACAAGCACACTACAGCAACACACTACAGCACACAGAGACAACGGCACGGTCTGCAATGGGACGGACACTGTGGTACTTACTCACCGTGCAGTTGAGATTCAACTGATCCCGGACCACTGGCTGCCGCCAGCTGATAAAGGACACTCTAACCCGCACTTGCTGCACTCATGGACTAAAAGCGGAGGCGCTGATAGGAGATTGTGGCGACAGGGTGGGATGCGAATCGTGCTCAGGGTTCCAGAATGCGCGGGCACAATAATAATAACATCTTCGCAAGCGGAACCAATACATAGATAGATGAGGCACTGGACGAGATCATTCGTAACCGATCTGCAGCGAGGGAGCTGGTTCTGGTGGTGGTGGTTGTGATCTCTTGCCCGTTCAAATGCCGTTCAAATGTGGCTTGCTGTATTGCTGTGTGTGTTTTGTTTAATCACAACAAATCCCAAGGCCCTTGTTTTATTTGGTACTACTACTATTGCCCAAATTACCTACACGCCAGGGGGACAGGCGCGAACAAATCGACCACTCATCGTCTCCTCTACTTGGGTGCCCCTTCCAAATAGAGAACGTATCGCTTGAGCGTTTCTCCCCCCAACGGCCCTTCCGGGTGGCTCCTCGTCGAATCCAAAGGCAAAGGCATATGCTCTTATCAGTGTGGATTTGATAGGAAGCACTCATCCGGGGATTGGCTGTTTATTGTTTATTTCAAGGGCCGTGGTCGCATGAAGTGTGAGCCCGCACGGTATCGCTGTGTTGGCGTGTACCTGACGGTGCCGTACCCTGCGCGCCTTCTGACCCTGCAGATGTACCATTGGGGTTCTGGCACTCGGCCCTAAAATGGCTTTCAACTTCCATTTAATTGATCGATCGTTAATCGTAATTAATGATCTTTCATCACAATGTAGAGCGCCATAAAGCCCATATTGCAGCCTCCGTTAAGACCCAGAACCCATCCAGTCCCTCCCCAAAGGCACGGTTTTGCACGCGCAGCTCGCACTTTGTCCCGGTCAATTGCCGCATTCTCGGCCAGCTAGAACCGGGCAATGCGTGTGTGCGTGTGTGTGTGTGTGTGTGTGTGTGTGGCAGTTTGTGACGTGTACCGGTCGAATCTGGTGCAAAGCGGGGCGTGGTCCACGGAACTTCCATCTGCGACGTGGCAAAGAACTTTACACAGTGCGCCCGCCGCTGTGGTCGCTTTCACCACGTCGCGGTGAGGTTATCGGTCGGCGCAGAACTAGGACGGCCGCTACGCAGTAGGCAGCAGAGGAGGGCCAATCCGGTGTCCGGTGCTGACCGCAATTATCTCGCAAGCCCAACTGACCGACAGAAGGACCGTTGTGTTTCCCTTTTTTTCTGGAATATTTCGTCATAAGACTTCTCCGGAAAATACTTCTCCGGTATGGCCTTCACCCTCTGGGGAGAGGCACATTGAACTACTTTTTTTTTTTGGAGGACGATGAGCTTACTTCTAAGTCATGTTCAGCATTGATTAGAACACAGATCTGGCAGACCGTAATCGGAGCATTATTTTGTCTTCGCTTGTTAAGTGCATTCTTGCTCTGGGCGCGCTAATAAGCGCCAGCGCGTGCTTTCCGCAAGACACCACACCACCCAGCGATCCCGGAATTATGGAGATGCAACGCGAGCGAATGTTGCTACTTACCGTTCACCAAAACATTGGCATTGATCAAGACGCGTTGATAAGAATCGCTAGCGTTTCTGCTCAAGGAACGGCTCGTGTCCGGCCGTGAATGATGACACTGTTTTGCTTACGGAAAGGATGGGGGACATACACAGCGCTAACGACATCCTCGTGATCACGTTCCTTGCAGTAGATCGATTGGAGCTAGTCAACAGAGCCGCTTGTGGAAGTAAAAATACACACACCGCAGTGTCGGGGACGTTTTGTTTAGAACCATTTTCTTCTCTGTTTTGTTGTTTGCTCCTTTCTTTATTAGATCATCCATTTCGATGCCTGTGGTGTATGTTTTGGTAGGTGTATGTTTTGTGTGTCATCTCATAATCTCATCGTTACATCGCACGTTATGATTTAAAACCATTCCTAATAGCACTTGCCTTTCGCTTCTAACCCTTTTACACATCTTCCCATTCCTATTCGCTATCTGTAAATAGTGCTCTAATACTGCCACCTGCACCTTGGATGCTGGCGTATAGGCAAACGGCTAAAGCATAATCCAGCATTCTGATTATCGGGACCTTTCCAACTTCCAATCCACGCTTTAAAACTTTCAATATGTCGTCCAAGCGTCTCTAAGTCGAACGCTCTACGATGGCTACTTCCATTTTTCTAATGTTTTTTTTTTACCCCCCGAACGCTTAAAACTCCATAGGCTCTGCCTTGGCAACGTTTGTTTTGTGTTTCCAACCCTATTTTTTCTATTCTCTTTTCCCCATTCCCGTTTCGTACGCACGACCAGCGGCTAGAATATGGCTTTGGTTTTTTTGTTTTGTTTTTGAATAATTTAGCACTACTAGTTGTTATCAAAAAGTGTGTATTATCTCCTCCAACTGGCTTGGCTTTTCCTCTGAACTGGCCTAAGCCTGGTCTAGTATTTAATTATTATTATTATTATTGGTTCTTCTGCACTACAACAGCTGATCGTTCGTTTCTCCGCGGTCTAAAACAGTTTGTCCTTAACACAATTTTGTGTCGTTCGATGAGATTCGGAGGTTTTGTTTTTGTTTTTGCTTCTTCTCATTTCTTGTTGATTCAAGTGTAGAGTTTGCTTCATTAGATTAGATGTAGTACACAGTGGTAGTTGTCTTCAGAACGTAGTGAAATGGTAACATAATCTCACAATGGTAAGCTGACATACGGTGGAGCTCGGTGTCTCTAGCATCTGTACAACGACCACTCAACCTTGACTGGTGAGAAGTTCTGCCTATTGTTGTACTCCGGAGAGCTGACTAGCGGATCTAATCCTAGACAATGGAGTTCCTTTCACCCTTTCCAAAATCTTTGCACTAGCACTACTACTTGGGTAAAGGTTTGGTATGTTTTGTATTTCCCTGGATTGCTGTTGTATCTTCTGCAAAGATCTCTTGTTCGTTGATTGGTTTTGGAAAAAAACCCTATTTGTTAAAGCGAAATTCTGATATTGTTTCTGGTCTTAAATGGTCTCATGGAGGAAATCTTTAGGTTGTGATTTGCTTCTCCAGCTCAAGTTTTACAAAAGCGTTCAATGTAGAGCCTCCTCTGTAATGTCATACATTTATCTAACATACAAGAGCAAACACAAACGACCTAAGATGTGTGGTAGAATGTAGTTTTTTTTTGCATACTTAACTCATAATGTTATATTTGGTGTAGTAACTTCTTTCTGTGCGTCACCTTATTGGACTCCATCAACAATAAACCTCAGGCGAATTGTAATGCTCCAACTTCTCATGTTGTCTGTCCCTCCTCCCCGTATTCGGAATGGATGTTGGAGTAGTGTCCCCAAAACAAGAAACAAAATTTTCCCTTCCCCTGTTCGATTTTGTTGTTTTCTAAATCACAATATTGCCTGCCGACTAGAGCTGCCATCTATATGTCACGAGCACGGCCCTGGAAACCTTCAACCGAGCATCCATTACGTACGCCTGCACAGTAAGTGTTTAAAATAGCATTGTTTTGTTGTTCGTGTGATTGGATGAGTTAGAGAGTATTAGTTTACATGCACACAAACACATGATGGGTGCGTGTTGTTCAGCTGTTGGGTTAGCGCTGCTACCTCGGTTTGCGCCATGTTTTTTACCCCCACACGTTTAGATTAATATAATCGGCATTATTTCTTCCTGAAGCGTTGGCCACACTCGAGTCAATAGTACAACCGGTCACGCTTCAGCTCATTGTCTAGATCGGCCAGCTGCTGGAGGAAGCCCTCGTTCGGGCGAATGTCCCGATGCATTCGGACGGTGCGGATCGCCTCGGCGGCGGTCATCTTGCGGGCGATCATGAGGTACGCCAGCACGCAGGTCGCCGAACGGGACATGCCCATCATACAGTGCACAAGGACCTTACCTGTTTTGGGGAGGGAAAGATAAATAGAGAGTTTAAGATGGTCAAATTCTTACGCAAAAGCCAAAACACTCACCTCCACTGTTGATACCATTCTCGATAAACTTGGAGGCAATGTAGAAGTACCGGCTGATGTCCGTCGTCGGCTGATCAATCATCGGAAAGCCCATATACCTGAACGTACACCTTGAGACAGTGAGTGATGGTAGAAATACTGCCCAACCCTAGCACACCACTAGCCCACGGTTATTTAGCAGGTGTTTTCCATCTTCCTAGCTGCTCCTCGTGTCGTTTCGGAAGCGCCCAGCAGACACTTTCTCCACGACACGAGGACGCTCTTTTAAGACCGAGGTGTGAAGTGCGAGAGAGTTTTCAGTTTGGTGCCAAATTTTGCCTATCCAGTGTTGTTGGGAGGAAAAGGGGAAGGGATTCCCATTTTTGCAAGTGGCGTTTACCAAGCTTACCTGATGCCGGACATGTCCCGGTAGTAGCTGTGGCCCGTATCCACCTGCCCGAAGCGAGTGCCTTCCGCCGTGTTCAGCACGTGCGTTACACCGATCAGCCGCAAATACTGTTTGTTTTTGGCTGAGTTGCTGTAATGGTTAATAGAAAATAAGTATAAAATCCGTTGCTTTGGTGGCCTTTTCAAGCACTTACGCATCGCCAATGTACAGCCGTGGATAGACTTCATCACAGTCAACGTCGTATAATGCACATTCGGAACGTCGAAGGCCCAGCATGGGCCGGCACGGTGTGACGGAGTAGTGCAGGATCCGCTGTAGCTGCCTGCCGGTCGTTTGTTCTGCCATCTTGTCGTTGTTACGGTAGTGTGTCAGATACTGTAAGGAGAGAGAGAGAGCGTACAAGCACACAGACAAATTAATACCCAGCACGGAAGAAGTGCGTGATTATCACTCATAGAAAGCGCTAATTAAATATCATAAACCGACCAATCCCTGTGCGAAACCAAAACCCCATCATCATCATCATCATCATCAGTGTGTGTTGACGGTCACAAATCAGTTCCGCAAGTCACACGCCCGTGGGTCGTGATGGCTCATAGCAGTGCGCACAGATATCAAAGGCCCTTCCCGAAAGTGGTTCAAGTGAGTCATCAAAACGGTCAAATAAGCTGGTGGACAGAGATTTTACTGGAGCGATAAGTTCGCAACCGTCAAAGGGGCACGCGCCACAACCCGCCCTAGAATCGGGAAGGAAGTACGGTATGGATTATCGATTAGGTACCGTTTTTTTTGCGTTCCCATCGGAAGAGTGGCATTGTTCGTTTTTTGCTGCTTTCTACCTCTTTCTCTTGCAAAGTCATTCAAGTGTCTTTGAAAGCGCCAATATTCCTCCAACAGGGAGGACTCACAGAGGGGGCCAAGAGTGGTCATATTGGCACTTCATAAATCGCTGATAAAGCCATTGAATTATGTATGGTACTGTTTTATACTTTATTTACAGTGCGGAACGCGGAAAAAGACCCCTAAAAACAATAGTGTAAGCTTTAGTTGGGCACGTGTCGTGTCAGTGCACTTCGAAGAGGGGTGGAGGTATAGTACCTAATCCTAGTTGCCCCGGCATAAGTTCGATTCTTTGCCATCGATAAACATGACAAAACTAATCCATTACCATGATGGATGCAGATCCACAGACAGTGGAGCTTGGCTTCTTTCTTGTTTCGGTAGTACATGAATAACAATGAAGGAATCACAAAGGAGCGTGAACGGTGGATGGCTTTAGAGCCCGCAAGGAGACGCCCAGGGACTGAAGCGAAGGGGTACATTGTCTCGAATGCGTGGCGTATTGTCCTCTGTTTGGTGTTTGGCGTGCGTGTTTTATAGATAAAATATTCAAACTGCGAGACATCGATTTGTGTGCTTGTGTTGGACGCGGGTTGGAGGGAAGAATAATTACATTAAGTGCACGGTTTACCGATTATTAAGGATGCTCCAGTTTTGTTCAAAGGGAAATTAGGGTAAACACTCGCAACAATGTCGTGTAAAATTCAAAAGTTGAATGACTTCTAACTGGAGAGTTCTATATAAAAGAAGATTAATAGCTTCATACATGCGTTTTTAGTGAAATTTTAATGAACTCTGTGAGGTTTTATAAGAATTGATTGAAGTTAAATAAGTCTTTAGTAAGCTATTCTATATCAAAAATTAATACACGACACTACATATCCTATGTCGTAAAGAATAGCCTTTTATATAAAAATAAATATATATGACCCAGTGGTCAGATCCTAAAAGCTTGTGATTGTCTCTCCATACATAAGACTTTACGACAAAAGACTTATAATGCCAGTTACTTCAAAAAGGGTTAGAAAAAAATCCAGAAAAATGTCAAAACTCCCAAACACAAAAAAAATATAATATCAACACAATTCTTGGAGCCATTAATCATCTTTACAGACGTTTGACACTACATCATCATTAATCAGAGTGGATATGCAAATTTTGAGTTTCTCTGCGGTCTGAACCGACAATCGAACCCCCAATCGAGAACTACATATTCCTCCCATTCTATCAGGTCATTCACCTTCTTCAGAGTTTTAGCCATTTTATGTCTCGGGCGAAAAGAGGTCGTCAGAAGCAGAACAAGTTTTGCCGATCGTAATAATAAAATCTATCCGCACTGTAGTTCGTTTTTTTATGAAGAACCCTTCTTCACTGGATTGCACTTCTTTGCTGTTTGCTGTTTGCAGCCACTAAACACATAAAACCAAACACTGAACACGCAGAGCACAGCGGTTACAGCATGCGGTTCCGATCAAATCACTTCAAACCAACCAAACTTTGAATCCTGCTCGTCCTTTCGCAAACACGACAACTCGCACCAAAGTCCCAGAACGGAATGACTGCTCCGGTAAGGTAAGGTCCTAACCTACACTCAGGTGTACGACGCCGTACTGTTGCAGCTACCGATTCGTATTTAAATGACATTCGGGTTTTGCTTGTCGCGTTTTCCGTTTTTCCTGTGATTCTCCCCTTCTGTAACTGTCTATTTACTGACGAGCTTTTCTACCCATCGCTTGGAGGCATTTCACAATGGTAGATATAAGGGTGTGTGTGGTTTGGGAATGGGATCCTCAAACCCGAGGGCTTCCCGAGGCGTCCCTAGCTAATGAATAATACAAACGAATCGACTCGTTGTTTGGTGTGAAGCTTTCCTCAGCAATTTTGGGGGGGGGTGAGCTTTTCACAAGTTGTTGTAACTGGAACCAAACGGACCGGCGGAACTGTGACACCTCCAGACCGTTCTGCTCATGCAATCGGTCCGTCATCGCACGCTACCATTCCCTTGGTCTTTGTGAAAGGAGTTTTCTGCTACCGACAATGCCGAGATTTTCGGGGTCAATGTACGGCTGCTGATAACAGAAGGAGCGGTCATAATGACATTTCCCCTAACACACACACACACACACACACACACACATATCAGTGTAGTCTAGTGGAGGATGTTAATGTATCCAACCGCGTACCTTGCCCCAGGACATACGAGCAGCTACCTGGGATAATCCGTAGAGTAGATGCTTTTCAATATCTCGTGTATAATTCAGAGGTACGCAAATCTCTTTTCCGGATGTACCCGTCGTATCCGCTTTTGATGGTTTGATGCCTACAGGGCAGCCTCTTATCGTGCAGTATTCAAAACGAAAATGATGGGAAACTCGTATTCCGGTCCGGCTGTTTGTGGAAAAGCGAAGATTGAATTAAGTCGTAACTGTTCCCATTCCAATGAGGGAGAATGGTGCCACTTTTCTGGATCACTGCCAAAACCTATGGCGAGCGTTCGTTGGAGAAGAATTATGGACAGTATGTTCGGGCAGGTAGATTTGTGGATTTGAATATTGCTCCCATTTTTTGGGATGGTTTAAACGAGCACTGAGAAGGTAGTAAGACAATTAGCATCCTGCAAGTACTTGAGAGGGCTTTGAAGGATTATGCAGATTTTTGGAGCATTCTCCAACAAGATATCACTGCAATAGTAAACTTTTGGAATGATTGGAAGGAGTAATTTCACTTGCTTACTCTACTGCGACACAAAAAAGGCGCCAACTTGCCTGGAAGTCATCGTACGGCGGGGTCGTTCTTCGACATTTTCGTTGCGACACTCATTTCCGAAGCAACGCGTCGCTTGAAGGACGTGACTCGACCTCTCAACCCATCGACAGCCGGCACCGGCGGTCAGTAATTTATTCAGCCTGTGAATTGTTGTGTTCTGGTGAAAAATCTCAACATTCCAGTTCCCCGAAATTGGGTTCGTAGTAAATATTGTAGTACGGGCAAGATGACCTTCAGCTAGAGCTTAGTATCAGCCGTGCTCAGAGGAAAGGCAACGATGTTGCCATCCTAGTGGCAGAGTTCATCGATCGAACGGGTTTGAATCATGTACGGGAAATTCGTATTGTCGTGTGCTCTTGATCTACTTCTACCAGTGCCAGTGTTGCCGTGTGGGTAAGCTTCCCCCTAGTTCAAGGTCAGCAGTAATTCCGCTGAATGAGAGTGTCACTCTCGGAATACAGGGTGACAACGAGATTGTGAGAAACGCAACATTGCAATGGGGAGTACAACAGAACGGTAAGGACAAAAAAGCAATAATTATATATAGTAGTACGGGAGTGTTACTTTGTACATTTGTTGTGAACGTTGACAACGTTACTGCTGGGGTATGATCCATTCCATTAGACAAAGTATCCATTCGGGTGGTGCATGCAACGTAATTACCCACGACAGGCTACAATGAATCGATCGGACACTAATATGCGATGGTGAACAATGCATTGCATTTTGTATGAAAATGGGAATTGGTTACCGCTTCCCGGAAATTGCTAATGGGGAAAAGGTTGTGGGCGGTAGATTGAAGGATTGAATCGCTCTACATTCCAAAAGCTATCAACCGGCAGTACAACTTTGCCGAAGGAAGTTTCAAGCAAAAAACTTGTTCGATAGTAATTAAACAGTTCGGCATAGCATTCTCAAAACGTTCGCTTTGTTCGACAACCACCCCCAATAGACCATGCTTCCTAATCACTCCCAATCAGCTAAAGCTTTCGGCTCTATTTTCACTGCTGAGCGGGGGGTAAAACTTCCAATCAACGGCAAACGCGCTGTGCGCTAAAAAGGAACGACTTCATCAAACATGAAACCAAATTGTGTTTGCATGCCTGCTTTGTGTGTTATGTACGTACAGGGGCAAGTGGAACCGGTCAACTGGACGCTTCTTTATCGTAGTAATTTTACCTACCATTCAGCCACCGACTAGAAATAGCAATTACACAGGTACTCTTCACCACCAGCAACGAGAGTGGAGGAAAAATCGTGCGACGTGGATAAAAGGATTTTGCATGTTTTTCCAGTTCACCGCGCAAAGCAAACACACAACGACCCTTGGCAGAAGGAGTATGGCCAGACGAGTGAGGCCGTACAAAGAAGAAGAAAAAAACCTGAAGAGGTACTGCTGCAAGGGCCTTCTTCTACCCCCTTCAAAACTGTGCCGTTGTCCTTCGCCTGAACCTCGGTGAGAGGTGCAACTCCACTAAGGCAAAGGGAATGTGCGGATGGAAAGTGGAAAATGGAAAAATTATTAGGACAAGGCCACCAGGAAGTCCCGCTCCGCTCCTCCTCACACTTTCCGATAACTTCCGACGGGAATGAGGTGAAATGAATTTGTTTGTTTCAGTTTCCGATGGTAAACGCGTGCGGGAATGTCGCTGTTTGTAACGCTAGCAACGAGCGCAAGTAAACAGCGTAACGCTTCGTAACGCTCGCTAAAGGCTGTGCTAAACGATGCGGTTTGTGTGCAGGGGAGATCAAGGTTTTTTTTTGTGATCCGGTAAAAATGGTAATAATTTTAAGAATTACTTAAATTGAACCTTCTCTATTGTAATCAAAAAATTAAAATTAGTTTAATTTCATTTTAAACTTTTTATCTTTTTTAGTCGTTAAAATCTACAATGGGTTCGTTTTCATGTAAAAATAAATTGTGTTAATATATGAATTACTTAAAAACGCTGTAATAAATCAAATTAAACGACTATAAATTGTAAATTACTTCACAGTTTATCCTACCTCAGGACAACTACAATAAAAGTATCATCGGTGAGAAAATAATCAAACATTCAGCCATGCTTAACTATTCTCTTACAAATCACGCTACACAAATCGAGAAAAACGCCACGGAACTTTTACAATAATAAATCATCCATGAAAAATGCTGCTAATGAAAACCAAAAGTTGGCTGCTCGTTGTTTTCCCTCTGGCAAAAATAGTTTTAATCAACAAACTTTCCGCTTATGCAGCGTTTGAGCGAATTTCAGCGAGCCTCGCTTCATACTCTTTCAGCATAAAAAAAAACAATGGAAACAAATCAAAACGCAATATAGCGTGGTGGGCACATATGCACACTTTTCGTGTGGGCATTTTCCCGCCCTAATGGAGCGGTACGGTTGACCGAAGTTGACAAATATTATTCCCACAGAACAGGCAGGAATGTGTGGAGTTTGTTTTCCTCTTCTTCGTACACCTTTGCGCACGTGTGACCTTTATTTGGGTCTCTGCTTGACAGTGGTTGGCGGTTGGTGTTTTCGCGTCGTAGCACGATGCAAATAATAAATACCATTTACGGGAATTAACTGCATACCCGGGAGGGGAACGGTTGGATGCACTGGACCCCGAAGGTGGGTGGGATTGCCTCCCTTTTAATACCTTAACCGATCGATAAAACCCGCGAGATAAGTGCGCTTGTTTACTTTATCCACTCCGAAGGGGATGCACGGTTGTGACAGATTCGTGCAAAACATCACCACATGACCACACAGATATGCACACACCCTCTGATTCTCCCGAGAAGGGAAACTAATTACACGCGAACGCTGGGAAACATCCCACCCAAACCGTCCCGTTGGCGTTTGCTATAATTGGATTATAATTGATTACTTCTCCTCGTCACCAATAAAGGAAACCGAGCCCGGATGTAGTGTGTCGTCGAGTGGATCTTCCTTTTTGTGGATTGATCGACCTGGCGTGGAGATGGATCGATGGTTGGGGGTTTCGGTGAGGTTGATGAGAAAATGCACTCATGCGAGTGTACATTTCTGGCCGCTGTAAGTAGCTGATTGGATGTTATTTTGGACGCTTTTGGAGCACAGTTTGGTGGGTCAAAGTTTGATCGTAAATTTTGTCGCTCCAGTCACAATTGCGATCAACATCAAGTTGAAAAACGAAAAGGAAATAAAATTGTTCATCATTGTGTGAGAGAGTATTACTTTACGTAACGCGATTGATTGGCTTTAAATCGAACTCTGTAACGAGTTTTTGGTTCCAAACCACGCGATTCTATATCGCTCGCTCGCTGTGAGTTGCAATTTAACGATCCAATAAGTCATAACTCTAGAGCATCGTTAATTCTATCGCTCGTCGGGCCACTGAAAACCACTCACCCAGCTCGGCCCGCGCAAGGTAATAAAGCAAAATGGGAATTCTAGTCTCGGACACCACGGTCCATCCCATCCAGCATTCCAATGTCATGATCGTGTTTTTCACAGTTTCAGCTTGCGGGTTTACTTCAAGCACACACATACAAGCAGTTTGTGAAGTGTAAAAATAGTTCCACTCCACTCGCAGCGTGCCGTGGTGTGTGAAAACTGTGCCAAACTTTGCGGTGCGGTTCGCCACCGGCTAGAATGATGTTCGCTCCCCCCCCCCTTGTCTGATGACATTCATCCAAAATGTGGAACATAGCGTGTGTGGTGGCGCAAGGTGAGATCTAGCGTTGGTTTCGTTTCGCGTTAATGCGTCTAAAGTTACACCCAGCGCACAGCGGATTATAATTAACTTTGCGCTGCGACGATGTTGCAAGGTGCAAAAACGGGAGAAAGAATTTCAAACAGTTTTCCTATTCAAGGTTCCTATTTGAAACCGCCGTTCATTTAGTACATCCATTATAACAGTCGGTGGAAAACATTTACCATCGCACCTGTAGCAACTAATTGAAGGAGCCGTTTTTTGCGACAAATTACGCTCTAATTGGATGCAAGTTATGAAACGCTCCACACAACAGTTTAGGAAAAGGAAAATAGCAGTGCAAAAAAAACCCCTCACGCTACAAAGTAAACTTAAGCTTGCCGTTCCTTTCAACGCTCCAAAGCGTCCTCCGGTGGGAATAATTACGAACCATTAGGTATGCCCACCGCGTTCCGCACGAACACGTCCAGCACCGGATTAGGATTCGTTCCAGAAGTTCCGCTTGCCACCGCCGCACGCACCGCTGCTGAAGTGGTTGTAGGGCATGGGTTGGCCTGGGCACAACAAGAATACTCACACAGATTGTGTGTGTGGGCGAGTTTTCTTTATTGCATTCCCACTTGTCGTCCGTGCACTGGAAATGTGGAAGCTGTTTGGCGCGTCTGCCTTCTACCAAGGCACAATTGTAGAACTCGAGCGAGAGGAAAAAAATACTGTGCAAAAGCTTCTCCCTTCCCTTTTGGTTCCTAGCTAGCCATTGGAGGAGGAATATTGATCTTCTCAAGCGCTACTAAACACAATGGTCCTCCCGGTCGGCTTTATTGCGCGCCAGGAAATCGGATTCGTTGTGTCGGTACGTGTCCATCGCCCCGGGGGGGAGGACGAGGGAAATAAAGCACCGTGGGAAATTAATGGATTTCAGGAAAATTAAACAACGGTGATAAATCCAATCTGGCATTCCGGGAGAGATGGAGAGAGAGAGAGAGCTGGAGAAGGAGCATGATTTGTCACCCGAGGTTTTTGCCGGAGACTGAGCTGTAAAATCGCATCGCACGATGCTCGCTTTTGCGCTGCTGCCGTATTTCATTTTAACAGCTTTCCATGGAGACGCCCGGTGGTTGGTTTTAGTTATTTCATTATTTCACTTTGAGTGTGCCGATTGTCTGCCCTAAAGGTGCAGACAATAAAAGTTATGCTTCTTTTGTGGCGAGATGCTTGCGAGGATAGCAATGTTTTAATTTTAAATCAAAGTGTAAGCATCACTGCAATGGTTCATTTCGAGTGCATGCAAACGATTACTTTATTTATTTGGGACAATCGGTGGCGATGCACCTGAGGAGCATTCTTACTTCGTTTTTTTCTTCGTTGAACTAAAAAACAAGCCATTAAATTGCCATCCACTTGTGCCGCTTGCACAAATCGGGTAACAAGTGTTTATTTTAATTCTGACAAATGCGTTTCCCAACCCCCCCCCTTCCCCCCAAAAACCCCCTGTTTGGGTGGGGTTGACACACTTTATTCTCGAGCTGCTCGGCTTGGCATCATCCCAATCGTTCTTCCCGCAAGCGTCATTATCATCCAACACACCGCTGCTTGTGTGTCGTGTCGTCAGGTTCAATTGTAAGCAATACCGCTGGGAGTATCATCGACTCTCCCTCGTAGACCAGAACGATAACCGATGCAATGACAACAACTCTCACCTCCACTTATGCTTATATTGCCAAAAACCGACTGTTGAAGAGAGGGTGAAAGGCACAGGGCGGCACACATAAAAAGTGGGAAAATAAAACGATTCCCTTTCCTGCCTCCCACAACAACCATGGCAAACGGATTCTATTTTTGTGATCCCCACTCCCCCCACCAAAATAACACACAGAAACAAGAGGAACAAGAGATGACGAGGCACGGTCGCCCGACAAATATAATCGTCCGTAACGTTTGTTAATATTTATGTTCTCGCGTTCGCTCGGAGGTAGTACAGTAGTAACGGTTACATTTAGCTGTTTGCATACTCCTCTTTTTTGCTCCTTTCTTCTTCGGTTCGGTGACCGCTTCGGCTATCAGTGGGGAAGCTGGGCGAAGGTGTCCATAATCTGACACCTCGGCGTGAATAATATGTGCAAAAATCGCAACACACGTCTCCTTGTTGGTGAGCCATAATCGCTTGTATCTTTGTGCGTGTGTGTGTGTGTAATTTGTGGGAAAGTTTGGTGAGGATTTATGGATAAAGTTAGAATTGGGATTGAGCGCGGCGAATATGTGTCCGAACAGCTGTGCAGCCGGTTTGTTATCAACATTGGTGTTGCTGCTGGAGGCTTGATAATTTATGATTATTTTTGGAATGGGCGATGTGAGACGAGCAGCAACGCTTTTAGCTAATGTGTTGGATTTGAAATTATTGTAGTCGCGGTGCTGCTGGTGATTTACGGTGTGCAATTTAAATTTGCAGCTGTATGCAAGACTAAATTGTGTTTTATTTGATGAGGTTTGATATTCATTAGAAATTTATGTTAAATACATTAATTTCACCATCAGGATAAGATTTATACTGTATATATATAGCTAAATCCTAATAAAGCAGTAAAGTACCCCATTTTGCCTACATTCAGGCGTATAGTCAACTGTTAAATTGAAACAAAATTAATATTGCCATATTTTTCAACAAAACAACTCTTCTCACACCTCCTCAAAATGACTCCGTTTTGAAAGAAAGTCCCCCCCCCCCCCAAAACCAACTCTACACCTCAAGGCAAATTACATTTATTGCACACCGAAAATAGCTTTGAGGCACATTAAAAGCTAATTTTGATGCATTATTAAACGCCATCACGGTAGCTGCATTCAAACCCGACAACCTCAAAAAAGCAACCACATGCTCCGCTGCCATGTCCTAGAATAGACTTTTAAGACCCCTGACAAGAACCGGGTCCCCAACATCCTGTGGCATGGGGGCCCTACATGCTTTACGATGTACCTTCCGTCCTCGGTCGATTGGGGGGAGCGACCTTTTCCTTTACTTGAGCGTTCAAAACCTTCGAGATTGCACTTGCCACTTGCGAAAAAAAAAAAAACGATCGAAGTCCAATCCAATGGTCCAATTTAGCCCCTCCGCAAAGGTCTTCGGCAAAGGTAGAAAACCGGGTCTGGGTTTCTATTACGAGCGCTGAGGGGGAGATTTGCATTCGCACAGTTGTTATGCATCGTGTGCAGCCCGGTTCGGTATTTCTAGCACGTGCACGTCTGCACTCTATTTAGTACCGCTTGGTTGTACTTCTATCAACACACACATACACACACACACACACACACACGCGATGCTACTGGTTTTGCTCAAAGTTCAAACGCGTAAACAGTCACACACCCCCGTGAACGCCAACGCCCAAGAAGTTCGCCCCCACGATGCGTCGATGGGGCGAACGCGTGGCATCTAAAAATGGCATTCCCGGCGTACCAACGTGCGGTGAGGATGTTTGCATATTTTTTGCACAATTCCATTCACGGTCACCGCACCACCGGTTGTGGTGGTCGCCGCATTCGGTTGGACCGCGGCAAAAAAATCGGACAGGTTCATCCGGGAACTGTCAAGCGTCGCGGCTGTTTTGGCCACCGACAGGTTTGCTTATCCACGCATCGTCTGGTTTCTTCGTGTCGGGCAGGTGATAATGACTATAATTAGAGGGTTTATTTGCAAATGCCCACAAACGGTGATGGCTAAATTTATTTCAAGGTAAAGTTAAATGTGTTTGAATTAGAGATAGATTGATGAGAATCTATAAATTGTAAGTTATTTTTATTTAGTATGGCAAATCATCTAACCGCAGCCAAATGAATCATTCCCGAACAATGTCTCAGAAACTACCGATAGCATCATTTGTCATTAAACTAAAGCTCTATCTATCATCAAACCACTCCGCTCGACCGGCAACCGATGCAACCGTGCTTGTGACGCATCCAATTCTACCCGATTGACTCATCCGCTCATCTAGAATGACAACAAATCCCCAAACAGACTGATCGAGCTGGCCAGTTTTACCCACCCCATTCGGTACATTGTCATCGCTAGCCGCTCGGGATGATCTATTTCCGGTGATTCGGTTCGGAAAAAAGGTAGGGCCATTTAGAACACCGGGGATGCGTAGCATCGCCGCCGCTGATTTGCAATCATCTCCACCCCCATCCTTCCCACAGCGAACGATTATCCAACCGTGCAAAACAATAGCAAACAATGGTGGCGGCGATCCAAACCCGAATCGCTTCCCGTACGGCGTCATTTGTGACCCTTCGACCTGAGCCATGGGGTACTGCCGGGGGGTTAAATGTATGCTCATAACTAGCTGCTGTTGTTACCTCAGTGTGTACTGGCCTGTGGTACATCGTAGATCAGTGCCCGGGGCGTACCGCTGGCCGGGCCGAGCTCCTTTGTGACACACTAAATCAATTGGGCTATTAACGATCGGAGTGAGGCAGAAGAGAAGGAAGGAAAATTGCACCATCGAACCGGATGATAGGTTACATCCGAACGAGTTACGACCGCCACCGACCTTTCCCGATTAGCCGGATAAATGATGGGATTAGGAAGCAGACAGAAGCAATCAGTTGGGTATTGTTTTTTTCTTTGTTTTGCTTGCTTACGGTTCTTTGTGCCAAAAGGTGAGCGTAATGCGTATCGATGCATCGGGAAGCATCAATTTTCATACGAGCTCCAATAAAGCATTGTAGGAGTGATTGGGCCCGTAAGAGTTGTTTGAGTGGAAATAGATAAGCTTATAAGGGTCGTTGGTTTATCTTGATGTGAAGTTTTCGGCAAATTACATGAATAACTGTATGCTATTTTCTATTTAAAAGGCAAAAGTAGGAACAAATATGAAAAGAAAGGAACAACAGAGACTAAAAGATGGTTAGTATATGGATATTAATAAGCAATGAAGAGCGGATTGTCTAACTTTAGGCGTTTTTGCAAGTTTTCTTCTCAAAACGCATTGATATGCTTTCTACTTTCTATAATGCTTATTAAAAATCTTCAAAAAACGGGTTGATATATCAGTAAGCAAAGAGAAAAAGCTAATTTGCAAACCCCATAAAGCTAAACGTTCAATCCCCAATTAAAACCAGCTTACGATCAAACCCCATCAAACTCCGAAAAAGCTCGATGATGGGCGATTGTGTGGAGAAAATAAAACTCAACCCTTCTCTCTGTATTTTTTTTAACTTTTTCAACCCATTTAACCCTTTTCCCCCTTTCCCCATTTACACGCATACAAACAAACACACATACCGCGTATCTCCAGGACATTTTGTGTGGTCGTAGCTGTTGTTTAATCGATGCCCGAAATCACTGAACGCTTTCGCCGTTTAATAAACCCGAAAGAGGTAACGGAGGTTGTGTTTGGTTGTTTTCTTTTACTTTTCACTGTTTTCCACTCTCTAAAGGCTGGACCTTTCACCCCAAATTTCGATTGCAATTTTAAATACACACCAACACACACTGAGAACGATCCAATACACTACGTGACACAATTGGGATTTGACACGAAATAGTTTCGCTGTTTTGTAAAGCGGGAAAACACCTGTGTTTTCCTATTCGATTTATAAACGATTTAAATTTTCTTTCTCAAATGTAAAACTCTATTTCAAAATCGTTCCACTGCACGGAGCAAATGGGACGTTTTTGCGAAAAAAAGCCACCCCCGTACAAAGCGAATCTGCTGCCCGGAGTATCGAGACACGTGCTGCAACGGTCGCGGCCTGAGCTCAACTAACCTGCTCGCGACGAACCACGCTGCCAACACTGCCGGCGGAAGGGCCGACGCTAAAGCCAACACTCCACTCCCGTTTTCACCCCTACACCGGCGCCCACCGCCCAACGAATGCATTCATTCAACCCACACACACACACACACACACACAGACACTAACACACCTCGCACCAGTACCAGTAGCACCGTGTTTGTGTACAGAAAAGTTTGAAACCGTCGCTGCTCGATGAGGGGTGAAAATTCTTTACGGGAAAATGATGGATGCACACAGGGTTGGATGGAGGATGGGAGCTGATGCGTCACCCCATCGGCTGGTGACCTCCACAGCAGCGGTAACGAAAACAAACTCTCATGCATACACACACACACACACATCGATAGGTGTTGCGATGCGTGGCCACGATTTTACACACCTGTCGGTAGAAGAGCGGGTAGTGGGTAGTGGTATTTTCCTTAGTTTTTCACTAAAAAAATAGATGAACACTGTGCTGTGTTTTTGGGGTTTTTTTTTGTGGCATCCTCTCACTTGTTGGCTATCGCGTGCGATTGAACATTTACGTGGGCGATGACTGACACAGCGCAGCGTGAGAGGATTACAGCAAAAAACACACCGCACGTCTTTATATTCAAATCTTCCTTTAGAGCATTTTTCTTTGCTGTGCGCACAAAAGAAAAGGTG
This sequence comes from Anopheles melas, assembly GCA_000473525.2. Lineage (NCBI taxonomy): Eukaryota > Metazoa > Arthropoda > Insecta > Diptera > Culicidae > Anopheles > Anopheles melas. The sequence continues at coordinate 12,943 of AXCO02001087.1, read as the reverse complement.
CCGTATGGTATCACGTTTAATAAGATTTTAAATTTAATCCCTTCCTTCTGCCCCAAGAAAGTCAACAGCATGATGAGCTGAAGAGCAAAAATAAACTCATCATCGCTCGGGAGTGAGAGTGAACTGCTCTCGCTGTGAGGTGAAATTACGTCGCCCTTTTCCGTCCCCCATAAGGCGGGTGGGGTTTGGTCTGGCGCCCGAATGTTTGTACACTTTGCACTTGGATGATTCATGCCATGTGAAGTTTTGGTCTTGTGCCTGCACACTAATTACTTTGACGTCTGGGGTGGGTATTAGGCAGCAGTAGCAGCAGCATCAGCGACTTTTCGCATGCCGTGTTGCATCATCCGGCGTGACTTTCTACGTGGGCTAAGCGGATAGCATCTTAGCACAATGTCTTGTCATTTTTGCGCTGGTGCTGCATACGTGTGGAGAAGAAGTGGTTTAATCTTTTTTTAGAAATATTTTTGACATGATTGTTTGTCTTGTCCGTTCCAGCGGAGTGGAGCGCCGAAAGGTATACTAAATATTAAAATATTTGCTATTATAATGAAGCTGAGAACTGTGTGTGTGTGTGTGTGTGTGTGTTTGTTTTATCTTAAATTTGGAGGGAATTTTACATAATTTGAATTTAAAAAGAAATTTGCAAACGAAAAAATTAAAAATGATTAACTTTAGCATGATTTTGCATACCTTTAGGCGCCTGTTAAAAGTCAATTAAGGATCATTTACTATGATACGTTTCTAATACTGGATGAGTTAATCAATCGTACTGAAAATACTTTAACACATTTTTATAGAGGACAGTGACCTTTATATTAGAGAAGGAAAATGCTAAAAAGAAGTAAGTTGCCCCATTAATGTCGTGTTTCCATTCACCACAAAAGTCGTTTTTATTCCATTTTTTTTCTGATTATCTGCTACAATCTATTCAGTGAATCAAAACTACAATAGGCAACACTATTCACCATACAAAAACCCGTTTTCTTGTGGTAAGATAGAGAAAGAATGCGAAAAAAGGACGCAACTTTGCTGGGCACAAATTGCCATCGTCATACCGCAAGCAGAACATCGCCCAAAAGCAGATAATAAAATGCGTATTTGACCTGTCAGGCGACGAAAATGCGGCCAACGACCCAACGGTTCGGTGCAAATGGTTCTGTGGGGGGGAAAAATAAGAAAACTCGATTCTCAGAAGACTTTCCTGCTCGTAGCTCGGAGGCGGTGGGTTACCAACTGATAATGATGATATTGTCACGCTTCATTTGATAAAACTGTTCATCTGGCCAGAAGGAAAAGCACATCGCGCCAAGCTCTCTAGACGCTTCTCCGGAAGGCGCAAAGTGATATGAAGGAGATGGAGTGGGAAAAGCCTCCACCACCACCAAACTCACAAGGAAGTAATGCTCGTGGCTACGATGCCTTCGACACTGACGCTCATTAGAAACGACGAGAGGCTTTTGGCTTTCTCATCTACGACGTTTTGCCCGCTCCGGTGCTGGGTGGGAAGGAAATTGGATTTCACCACGAGCGGACGCGCACGTCGAACGTTGGGGGTCGAGAATCGAAAAACGAGCTCCAAATTGACGTCTTCCCAAGCCTGAACGTCATTCTGATTACAGATGCCGAACAAAACATAAAAAGAGAATTGGGAACAAAATACGGGCAAGAAAATGTTTCCCATTTGAATGAATATTGCTTTTGCTTTGCCCTTCTTGTGTTGTGCCGCTTTTTGTAAGAGCTTTGAGCTCAGAGCTTCAGCATGTTATGTAAATATTACAAACTACCGTAAGTTTGCGAAATAACAAACCAATGCTTCGGCTGCGCGAATAACAATCGCGAAAGGTTAAGGAAATGCTTGCAGTCGGTGGGCGCCAACGGGACATTCTTCGCATTCGCGTGACACAGAGCCCTGAAAGGTTACAAATTAAAGAAGTGAAGCACCACAACGCTCAGCACAGCGCAGGAGGAGGAGTGCAACATTCCGTCCAGCCCTGAGGGAGGGGAAGGCCTCATTATCTGGCAAAAGCGCCGGCGAAAGGTGCCCTCGAATGTCAAACTGCCGGGCTGCCTGGTAGTACTAGTGCTTCCTTTTTGCTTCCTTTGCATCCTTGAGCGCAAATACTACGAAGGGAAAACTATCCCAACAAACTCATAGACAAGGGAAAGAGAGTGAGAGGGAAAGATATGGCAAACGGAGACGTACATTTGCTCGATTTCATTCAATTTCACAATGAATCGAGCTTTGCCAGCAGCGCTGCGCTGTTGGGCTTGGGGAGGCTTCCCTCGTTTCGCTGGTGCTTTATTAAATATTTACCTCACCCATTGAGGCAGTCGCAATTGGACCGGTTGCGTTGAGGTGGGCCCAGAAGAAAAGAACGTTCTTGGAGTGGGCAAATGAAACAGCATAGTTTTGCCGCCAGGTAAGTAATGTACAGCGTAGGCTTTAATGATTCTTCGCTGCTGTAGCTTTTCTCTCTCTCTCACTCTCTCTCTCTCTCTGCAACAGCATTTAAGGGATGATTGAAGGATCCGATCCGGCGCGGGAAAATGGAAATTATACGGCAACAACATTGGCAGTGATGCTTTGCTGCTGGTTCATTGTAAGCTCGTTATACCCGGAACATGCTTTATTTGTGCTTTATTTTCTCTCTCTCTCTCTCTCTCTCTCTCTCTCTCTCTCTCTCTCTCTGCACCGCTTCGTTTCCCAAACAATACGCATAATGTTACATGAATAAACGATTCCACATTCCACATTGCTTTTCTGGGTGGGCGAAATTGGGATTTTTGAAAGTAATCCGCTGAGTTAGGTGGAAGGCTTGCCGGTAGAGTGGACTTACTGTTTGGTGAAATAATTATGCCACGACGAAATATGGAGTAGAAACATTCAAACCTGTCAGAAGGTTTACATTATTCTTGTAATGTATTCTGCATTGTTACAGGGTATAATTACAACGACGTAAAATGTTGAAAGAAAAATTGCAAAATTATAATTTGTGAAATAAATAAGTCGAAGCAGAGAAGTATGAACTACATTGTGAGGCAATATTATAAATTATGTACAGTCTTATTTATTTGTTTTGAATTATTTTACTAATGTTGATTGCCTGTATGATGGATAAATGTCATCCAAAAGTTTTTGTGATTAAAGTTGAAGACAATCGATAAATACATCATTCCATTAGATCCGTTTTCATAATCAACTTCTAGCCCCATTTTTTTAAACATATCCACCTACATGTCCCAAACAAAGATCTGTATTTCCAACACATTAAACCATTCCGTTCCAATAAAAAATAACACCCATCAAACCCGAAAGAGTCTACAATCTTAAGCACACATACGTTCTTTCTCGTTGTTTTTTTTTTGTTGCCTCACTGCCTTTTCAAAAGAACCCGCATTCACGTGCGAAAGATTGTCGGATTAAAACCCATCTCCGATCAGTAAAAAAAAGGCTACAAACAGAACACAGAAGGTAGCCTGCCTGCCTATCCGGCACGGCGATACCTTCGTCATCGCCCGTCGGGACAGATTCACTGCGTCCCAAAAACGGCGTGAACCTGCCACATGACAGACAACACAGCTTCTCGTCACAGCGTAAACAGCATCTCGCGCGTAGCGTCTCAGTATGTCTGTTGTGTGATATATTCTGCCCGTCGAGAAAACATAATCCCGCACTGTCTGAATGCTTTACGATAAGCTTAACCTGCCATCTACTTCTTCTTCGTCTTCTTCTTCTTCTTCTTCTTCTTGTTTGGGGGTCTAGTCGTTGCTTCGCTTTCACATCCGGCTGGCCGGCGTTCGGAAGTGGCTCAAATTTCCTACGGATACACGAGGGCCTAACCATTAATCATCCATTTTCCAAAAGCTTTATCAACGTTTGGTATTGTGAGGAAGAGGATGACAGTCCCGCATCCACATCACCAGCACGTTCGGACATTGGCTTTTCACCACCAAGAACAACAACAACAACCCTACGCGGACAGCGCTCTCCATCTCATTCTCGCGCCAGGGCTTTTCCCGCTCACGCAACTGCTCACGTGAGCGTTGCTCGTTCGCGCTGCTTTTCATCGATGTCTCATCGGGCGTAAACGGTCGCGTATTCCCGTACACCAAAAACCCAGACAGAATGTGACGAAATGAGGGGAAAATGTGGTGGTGCCTATCGCTGAGAAGAGGATGAGCTAGATGAATACCCTATTTGACCGTGAACTTTTACTGCGTCTCAGCGTCGATAGGCGTCTCGTCATTTGGAAATGGCGCGCGTATTTTTTTTTGCGCAATCTAATAGAACGGTTCTAGGTAATCTCCCCAGCCACCCCCCAAAACAAACCACCAACCCCCGCTTCACAACAAGGTGCGCGATACATTGGCTGCGTTTAAATATAGCAACGATACTTACGGGGGTACGCGTATACAGATGCGCCTCAGTTGCACACTTGCAGCGCTGCAGTTTTGCAACCCAACGTGATGCAACCACGCGTTGCGTTGTTGCTGGTGTGTAGATGGGGTAGAATTGAAATACGAGTTTGTATGGGAAGATAAATGACAATCTACTGCACTCCCGGTTTGCCGAGGTGTTTGCGTGCGGCGTCGTACCAGAGCGTCTCTCACACTGCTGCTATCACAGACTTCTGATGCGTCACTAAAGCTTAATTAATTTCACAAACACACACACACACGTCAACAGTTGCTGATGTTACTACATCACCTTTTTTTTGCGCAGTGACTGCTGGAAGGAAAAACAAAGCTCCAGAAAACGGTCCTCGGACCTCAGCGCGGGAAGAAAGTTAGTTCACTATGGCGCACACAGATACACACTTCGCCGTATTTGGTCACTGGTTTATCACACGTAATGTGGCGCAACAACACATCAGCTACGATGGAAAAAAACAACAACAAAATCACCCTCACACACCCGCTGAGGTTGATGAATGGCGGAAAAACAACACCTCCTCAGGACATCGCCCTCTTTGTCTTTATCTAGCAGGTCCGCTCGGGAGTTTTCACAAAGGATTCTTTGACTTTCCCTTCTGTCGCCTGTAGGAGAGGGAGGTTTTTTGGCTGGTGCGTGATGACGACGATAACAAATAACAAAACACAGCCCCACACACACACACACACACACTCACGCAGTTGGGCGCTGCTTCCGGTGGCTCGGGAAGGAAATGCTGGAACCGGGCGTCCGCGCGACTTGCTGCGACAGCGAGCGAACTTTGAATGACGTCGACCGGCGGTCACGAGTCACGCGTCGCTTTGCTGCTCCGTGTGTGTCGTTGAACGGAACAGAGCGCGTGCGGAGAGCGCAAAATGCCGGCAAAAGCAAATCAAAACACATTGGAGGGTGAGAGAAATGAGTTCGGAATAGTTCCAAAAAGGTTAAGTAATGTTTAAAAAAGGAACAAAAAAGAAAATTGAAGTGGTTATGAAATCAAATTACGTACGAGTATTTGATTGGCATTTTCGAAAAATATTTCCATAATATGCCTTTGTTATGCTTTATGTTTTGCTCACCCTTAGCTCCCTTCGCTTACCCGAAAGCTTCTTAACGCGAGAGCTTTTCTACTCGGAAATGAACGCCTCGGTTGGTGGCTTCGCGCGTGTACAGCCGGGAATGAACCCCCCTGGTCTTTTGGCGCTCGGAGTTTCGGGAAATCTCTGAATGGGCATGACGTACGTACGCTCGCTCGTACCCGTAACCCGTGGGGCCCTCGCTGGCGAAATAAAAAAGGGAATCGACCGAAACGTAATCAAGCCTTGCGGGGCTCGTAAGGCTTCATGGGAATTTTGTTGTGCGCATGTATGTTGTGGATTACGTTGGGGGCCAAAAATTGGTTCATTGTACTACGATGGGTGTGAGATCAGAGGGAGTGCTTGTACTGCGTTGGGTATGTGTGTGTTTGATGTGTTATCAAAAAATAAGCCATTGATTTAGTTGGTTGAATTTTTGAGGACGAGTTCCTGGAAACTGTTATGAAATCGATTCCATCAGGGCTTTCTGGAACGATGAGGGTAGAAATTAATCTTTGAACCTTTAAATTTCTGAATGTTGTTACTGACTCTAGATGATGAAATAACTTCCTATAATTTTGAAAAAGAAAGTTGTTGGTTCTACACGTTCGGTATTAGATAAATTCCGATTTAAATCGTTTATTTTTTAATACTTTCTGTTCCGTTTATTCGATTCCGTTAACTTTAATGAACTCTCTGGGTATTGCCTCTAAGCGTTTGTAGATTGTAATTTACACAAGAGCCATTTTCGATATTTCATTTGCTATCTTTACAGTTAAATAGAAAAGAAAAAGGAAACACACACAAATTGCTGCAATATTTAAATTTTCCGCCTTTGTTCCTACTCTGTTCCCACTGTTCCCAATTTTGACCCGTTCGTTTTGAAGCGTTTCTCCCAAGCGTTTCAGCTGTCATCGCCCGCACTGTTTATGTGTCAAATTGGTGGTCATAGAAAAAAAAAAAAACACACACTCACATCTCGGAAAACAACAAATTACGCGAAGATGGTGCAAAGTTGCGCTCCCTTTTTATTACTTTAATTCAATTAGTTAAGAACCAAAATATACAGTAAGCAGTATTATAAGTGTTAAAGAGTGTAAAAGAGCTTCCGCTGTGTTCGCCAACGCCATATTGTAGCGATTGTTGCCGCTTTCAAGATGATGTTCCGGCTGCGGGTTAAGATTTTCTACGTGTACATCATTATTTCGTTCGTGTTTAGCGTGTACCTGTTTTATTTAATATCGAAATATTCGTTCGAGAAGTTTATAAACTATCACCGGCATGTGAGGTAGAATTAACATTTACACACCAACGCAAGCTTCTGGGGAAACTAATTGCTGTTTTGTTTGTTTTGTTCCAGGAGCAACAAATTCCCCGACCGACCACGGATACCGCAGATCGTGGGCCACTATGTGGGCGTCGGGACGGTGGGGAACCTGTCGAAAGATTTCATGAACACGAACAACTTCGACCCGATACCGGGCGTCGGCGAGCACGGTGATCCGGTGGTGATACAGGCGAAGGATCTGCTCAAGATGCAACAGTTGTTTCAGATCAATCGGTACAACCTGCTGGCCAGCGACCGGATCGCACTGAACCGTAGTCTGCCGGATGTGCGCAAGCCGAAGTGTGTGTCGAAGCTGTACCCTGCCAAACTGCCCACCACTTCCATCATAATTGTGTTCCACAATGAGGCCTGGTCGGTGCTGCTGCGCACCGTGTGGAGCGTAATTAATCGCTCGCCGAAGGGCTTGGTGCGGGAGATACTGCTCGTGGACGACGCCAGCGATCGACGGTTTCTGAAGCACGAGCTTGACAACTACGTTCAGAAGCTTCCCCTTTCCGTGACCATTTTGAGGTTAAACAAACGGGAAGGGCTCGTTGCGGCCCGGCTGCTTGGCGCCCGGATGGCAACGGGCGATACGCTTACCTTTCTCGATGCGCACTGCGAGTGTTCGCCCGGGTGGCTGGAGCCGCTGCTGGCCCGGGTGCAGGAGAACCCGAAGAAGGTGGTCTGCCCGGTGATTGATATCATTTCGGATGATAATTTCTCGTACATTAAGAGCTTCGAGTTTCACTGGGGTGCATTTAACTGGCCGCTGCACTTTCGGTGGTACACGCTGAGCGATGAGGAGCTGGCGGAGAGAAGAAAGGACACGACCACCCCGTTCCGTACGCCGGCGATGGCGGGTGGTTTGTTTACGATCGATCGGAAGTACTTCTTTGACATTGGGGCGTACGATGAGCGGTTGAAGATCTGGGGTGGCGATAATTTGGAGATGTCGTTTCGGGTGTGGCAGTGCGGTGGGGAGGTTGAGATTGCGCCCTGCTCGCATGTTGGCCATCTGTTTCGGAAGAGCTCTCCGTACACGTTCCCTGGAGGAGTGAGTGGGGTAAGTAAGGCCATTCAGAGCAAAGAAAAGAGTATTTTGCTTGAACTTTTTCCCTTTTCTATAGATTCTGAACGAAAATTTAGCCCGAGTGGCTCTTGTGTGGATGGATGATTGGGCCAAGTTCTTCTTCAAGTTTAACAAGGGCACCGAAGAGTTCAAAAGCTTGGTAAGACCCCCTAAAAAGGTATTTTATCTCCATTTACTAAATGACACTCTTCCTTTTCCACAGAATGTCTCCAACCGACTGGCCCTAAAACGCAGCCTCAACTGCAAATCGTTCGACTGGTACCTTCGCCAGGTGTGGCCCCAAAACTTCTTCCCCGCGCCGAACAAATTCTTCGGCCGCATCCAACCGATCGACCTAACGTCCACGTTCGACTACCAGGAGTACCTCACGCTGATGAAGAAGATCAATCTGATCATCAAAAACCTCAACCCGGAGCTGAAGTGGAAGTTCCTGATCAAATACCTCACGGAGAATGTGAAGCGCATCGGCGACTCGATGAAGGCGGCCAAACACAGCCCGTACTGTTTGCACAAGCCGAAAACGAACACGGCAATCAACCAACCGTACGGGCAGGCGTACTTGCAAAAGTGTTCGCTGCTGATCAACGTGCTCGACGAGCAGTTTGTGATTGACGACTATGGGCGCGTCATGACGGACGAAGGCATCTGTCTCGATTCGTTCCGCAAGACCAGCATCGATGGGGAGGAAATTGTGGAGGGTGTGCGGAAGATTAAGATGGTTACCTGCGGCAGCCAGAAGCCGAACCAGCGCTGGATGTACGAGACGGACACGTACCATCTGAAGAACATTGGCGATGGGACGGAGTGTCTCGAGCGGAGCGCTACCCTCACCCGGGAAGACGGCGAGGACAAGTATGAACTGTTTCTGGGGCCGTGCGATGTGCGGAACGAGCTGCAAAAGTGGATGCTCTTCCCGGTGGCATGGAAGTAAAAGGATCAAGCCGCGCCTAAGGCATACTAGTCCGAGTTAGGTTACCTCGCTCAGGATACACAAACACAGGCACACAATCTCTTTCCTATCTCTCTCTCTATAACGTCCATATGTGTAGCTAAACGAAAACAGATTTCAAACCACTTCTCACTGTAAGTTTCCCTTAAACCCACTATCCTTTCTTCACTAGTTAACAAGAGCAATTTAAACCAGTTATATGTGTAAGGTATAGAAGGCGTAGCAGAACGCTCCCAGTTCGGTGCCGAAATGAGAGAAATCGCCAATCTCTCTAAATCTCTCTCTCTCTCTGTCTTCATGTTTGAGTGTGGGCAATCTTTGAATACCAGTTTTCCAGCTAGTTTTGTAAGAGACGACGAGCGTAAGATATTTCATACAGTAAGATAAACGTGTGTAGCTTAACGTACCTTTAATGTGACGGGAAAGTATTAGGTGTGCATCTATCGCGGGGTGTGGTATGTGTGGTGTGGTATTTGTTTTTCGAATTGCTTTTTAGCAGTACTTACTTTAGAACCATGTGCTCCTCCTGCGTACTTGAAAAGACTCGATTTAGCTGTATTAAGAATGTTTATTTTTGTTCACCTTTTTGAATCCATTTGTTTCACAATCTTCTTAGAATGGTATATAATTTGAAACTGTGATATTGTGAGTATAGCCTAGTAGTGTGGGTCAAAGAAGGGGACATGGGACAGACACACACACGCACACACAAACCTATGTCACACCAATGACAAAACTCAACGCTCAAAATACATAATTTCTAAATACAAACCTTTACAAACGGCAGCGGAACTTTGCAAATACTCGTCCGAAAAGCAGCTGAAATGCGTCAATCGATCAGGTCTTCAGCATTGCATCATGAATAACACATCGAAAGAGCACATATGGAACGACTCCGTAAAGATATCGGAAGTGCTGGAACTGCACCCGGAACATCTCCATAATACCAAGTCCTGCGGGTAAGTCTTACCTATAGGAAAACGACACGACAGCCAGTGGTGTTTATTTCGCGTTTTTCAATCTATTCGTGCATGATATTTATTTTATCGCTTGATTTCACTTCACTACACAGTAACAGTAATAGGGTTTTTTTTTCTAAATACATATACAAAGCGTAGCCTTACTAAACTAAAGCCATAGGTTGTCGGATGTTGTGGTTGGGTGTGGGCTTTGTAGTTTTTGAATGTTTTTTTTTGTTTGTGTGTTGAGTTTCTACATATTTACTAGTTTAAAAACAAAAACAAAAGACCGCAGTAATCATAATGGTAGCATTGTAAAATTAAGTCATCATCAGAGAGAAGCAGTTATACGTAGACGTAGTTAAGGTTGAGTAAAGCAAATAACTAACAGGAAGAGAAATACTCACTAACTTTGTGTGATAAACTTAAACGATAGTGAGAAGGAGGAAAATAAACATAAAACTAACATAGAAAAAACACTAAACAAGACTCTCACAGAAGGAGTAGTGCAACAAGAAAGATGGCGTAGAATGGAACAACCCAATTAGCTAGTAATAGTTGGAGTTGCTTTCTGCAGCATTGATGGGTGTATCGGGTTCGCGATTTGTGTTGCATTTTTTTTATCTATGATTAGTGTGCTATTTATTTACCTTTATTATCTTACATTATCTCCGATGCACTTGGTTCGTTGCCCTCGGCGAGACAGTGCATCGAATCTTTTTTCCTATTTTTTTTTCTTTTTCTAGGTGCTCGCCAGCTGCTTCTTGTGTAAGTAACTGCGTGTGTGTGTGCTGGTGCGCGTGTGTATATTTGGACTAATAAAACGTACAAAAAATGGTTGTAAAACAGATAAAATCTCTCTCAAAAAACAATAAAACAAACATTACATTACAAAACAAACAAGAAACAGGGAGAGGAATCTTCTCGTGGCCGGTCATGGCAGCGACGTTGTGTGGCGATCATGCCTCTGCAACTTCTCTAACCTGTCATTAAGGCTCTGTAAACGCTTAGGGCCGCTCCTCTGCCATGTGTGTGTTTGTGATGTTTCTGATCTCACTAAATTGGTAACTAATTTGTAACAGCGTGCGTGTGGCGTGATGTAGGATTGTTTTAATTGTGATAATGTATTTCTGTTTTCCCCTTTTCTTTGCTTTTTCTCCTCTAGAATTCCCCTATTGCCTATTGGGCTAACGGCTGATGGTATCTTTCATCCAGAATCGGCATTCGTATCTCCAGCATCGACTAAGCCTGTTGGTCGGTAAGTCCTCACAACCGCGCTTTCTATCTCCGTGTTCATGTTTAATTGCCACGCTTCTTTTTTTCTTGTCTGTGCAATTTCCCTCTCCAGAGCACAACCGAAGACAACCTTCGGAAGATCAGCTGAATCAACCGCTTATCAGGAGCGTTGTATCGCTGTGTCTGGCGAGAAAAAAAGACACGAAACGGTACCTGACTGCCATTCCAAGGTAAGTTGAAGACATCCACAAAACCAGAGGGGGGGCAAAAAATCCGCTCCTCAACGTTTACGATCACGCTGCGGATCTTCCTAAAGTGTGATCGGGCTACTACAAACCATCGGAACATTGAGGTGTTATCGGAGATCAGAGACCGCGGGTCCGTTTTATGCGAGTGGAGGGCCATTTGCTTGCCGCCGTGCCCCAAAAGTGCCCGTTTTATGGCGGCAGCAGCGGTTGCTTGACGGCGTGCAAGCCGGCAGACAAGAAGTGCTTTATGGTTCACGTGTTTGCAAAACTTAATTAGAACATCTTGTGGTTGGTTTCCTTTTTTCAGTTGTTGATTGGTCGTAATCCCGGCGCGTGAGTGTTGTGAATAGAGGAGGGCAAAAGAGACGAACTGATATGTAAAACGTAACTAATTAACAAACACAGCTGTGGTGCTTCTCACTAAACTATCCAACATTGCTATCTACTAGAAGAACTAAAACTCAACAATACTATAACATTTCACGCTCATTTCGCTCACTCGTGTACGAGTAACGCCACAGCTAGAGTCTGGACAATTTTCCTTCATCTCATTCGGCACATACACCACCTGCGGGACGTGTTGATTGATGGGCCCCTTTTTTTAATTCCAAAATCATATCCCCAACAGTTGTCACTTGATCGTCACCTGCTCCGACAAGTGGCAGCACGTCCCCGAGCAGCATTTTTACATTTGGCTTTGGTTGAACAATTACTTTTCGTTTTAGAGTACCATGGATTGTCTCTTTTCCCAACTTGATGCTCTCGTGCCTTTGTTTTTTACTAAACATTAGTTCGTAACAGTAACCGCTAGCTGGTAAAAGGTAATGGAAGTTAAACGAAACATCTTAAAAAAGGTGCCCTCTTAAACACACTTACGATACTTATCGAGGAAGCAAGAGCATATGATCGGTATGGCAAGTAGGTTTCGTATTACTTTTTTGCTTCTTCCTCCAACTTCTTTCCCTCCCCATAATCATACAAAACAAAGCACAAAGGAGTATTTTATCACCGTGTTCCGTAGCAGTTCGCGTAGAACATTCGCGTACCGCACAACATATTTAACTAGCGTTCGAGAATTAGTTAGTGCTTTACCCTAGTTTCTAAGACGGTTTAGTTGCTTCAAATACTATAAATTCGACCCGGAAGATCGGGGCCGTTATCGCGAACGATTGGGTAGTAATGGTAATCTCTCGAGTGTTGTTTTGTTGCGAGTCTTTCCTATAAGTACAACGGGGTTGGTAGTAACACGCAGCGTAACGTAACGTAACGTAACAAGTGCGCGTTACGATCTTACTTAAAGGCTACGATTTAGGATCGATTGTACCTTGCGGGTTTGAGTAGTTAGCTTGTCCGTAACAGTAGTAGAATAGTAGTGGTTGATCGGGGCTTTGACCGTTGGTGCTCCGTGTGCTCTGACTGCGTTACAGTACAGTGGAATGGAATGGAACTAAAATACTGTACCGAAGGAACCATGACGCTCTCTCTCACTCTCTCTCTCTCTCTCTCTGGAACGTGATCGTGCGCTGATCAGCAGGTACACCCTAGCTCTCTACCGCGGGTCTCGGGCACCCCAGGTCAGGTGACCTGTAATGGTTCGTCCCCGTCCTCGTTGTTGTTCGT
>AXCO02001086.1:0-38828 GCA_000473525.2 Anopheles melas | reverse complement strand
GTCCGTGTTTGTTCGTTTGTTGGGTTTTCTTCATCTGTCTATTTTCTATTTCATGTTGCATGCACTGTATCTTCCCATACATCGCCACCGCGATCTGTCCTCACAACGATTTTTTTGAATGTCAAAAAAAAAAAACTTAAATGAAAAACAAAACATATTTTTGAACAAACAAACAAACCCAATCTCCGTGACGCGCGTGACAGTCTTTGTTCCGAAGCGCAAGAAAGGTAAAGGTACGGCATAAGTCAATTATATCTCTATTGTTTATTTACACGATTAGCAAGCTTCTCTGTAGGCGCTAGAGGGTTGCATTTTGGGCTGTATCTTGTATTATTGAAGTAACTTCAAACGACAATCTAGCCAGTACGGTAATGTTGGTGAAGGGCTTAAAAGGTTGAAATTTCACGCACTGAAAGGTGATCTGATAAGGAAGTTTCGTAGCGTAGGCCAATGTTTGTAGAAGTTACAATTAGACTATGCAACAAAGCAGGTAAATTGAATGTAAAACCAAAGTAGTAAAGTAAAAAACATGTCCGAGAAAGCGTATTGCAACAGGTGCTTCTTTTATAAATAGTGTAATTAATTGAAACAACACGCTAGAGTTGTGAGCAACAAGCTTCAATCCATTCATTTTGTATAGATTGTGAACCATAACATTTCATTTGCGTTCATACTGTTCCGATTTTATCACGCTAAAACGTTAGCGAAAGTAGTGATTTGTAGACCTTATCTCTGCCGAGTAGTCGAGTAGAGCGGCCGGTGCATCTACAGCAATCTAATTGGACCCGGTTTCCCCTGTTCCTTTGCAGGTTACCTAAAAGCCAAAGTGAAAACGCAAGGAAAGTGTAAAGGCTTCTGGCGAGCGGAGAAGCGGTTCCGGTTCTGGATAAGACACACGGTCAAGACGCAATGGTTCTACTGGTTCGTCATAGTGCTGGTGTTCTTCAACACCGTCTGCGTTGCGGTTGAACACTACGGACAACCGAACTGGCTGACACAGTTTTTGTGTAAGTAGTCGCCACGAGACGCAGCTGAGCTGTTTTACTAATACTCTTTTTTTTCGGTTTTTGTAGACTACGCGGAATACGTGTTTCTCGGCCTGTTCATGATGGAGATGTGGATCAAGATGTACGCCCTGGGGCCTCGGATCTACTTTGAGTCATCGTTCAACCGGTTCGATTGTGTCGTTATTAGCGGTTCCATTTTTGAGGTCGTCTGGTCCGAGGTGAAGGGCGGATCGTTCGGGTTGTCTGTGCTGCGTGCGTTGCGATTGCTGAGGATATTTAAGGTAGCTATTGGTGAAGCATTCGTTGCAGTAGTTGAACCAACGTTACGCCATACGTCTCCTTGTAGGTTACAAAGTACTGGTCCTCGCTGCGCAATCTCGTCATCTCGCTGCTCAACTCGATGCGTTCCATCATTTCGCTGCTGTTCCTGCTCTTCTTGTTCATTCTGATCTTCGCCCTGCTCGGCATGCAGCTGTTCGGCGGTCAGTTCAATCTGCCCGACGGCACCCCGCCGACCAACTTCAACACGTTCCCGATCGCACTGCTGACCGTGTTCCAGATCCTGACCGGCGAGGATTGGAACGAAGTCATGTACCAGGGCATCGAGTCGCAGGGAGGCCACAAGAAGGGGATGATCTACTCGCTGTACTTCATCATTCTGGTGCTGTTCGGTAACTACACGCTGTTGAACGTGTTCTTGGCTATCGCGGTCGACAATTTGGCCAACGCACAGGAGCTCACCGCCGCCGAGGAGGAGCAGCTCGAGGAGAACAAGGAGAAGCAGCAGATGGAGCTGGACAAGGAGATGGAGGCGCTCCACATGCAGAACGATGGTTCGCCGCCCCGCGTTGAAGTGTCCAGCCCGTCGCCGACGCGAGGCAACGGGAGCGGTGGCAGCACAAAGAGCAAGAAAAAGGGCGAAGAGAAGGAGGAGGACGACGACGAGATACCGGACGGGCCGAAGCCGATGCTACCGTACTCGTCGATGTTTGTGCTGTCACCAACGAATCCGTAAGTGCCGGTGCCAGCTTCTTCTCCTACAAAGTTGTTTCTAACTTTTCTTTAAAATAAATTCCCTTTTTAGGATACGCTGTGGCGCACATTGGGTGGTGAACCTGCGGTACTTTGACTTCTTCATCATGGTCGTCATCTCGCTGTCCTCGATCGCGCTCGCCGCGGAGGACCCGGTCGAGGAGGACTCGCCGCGGAATAAAATTCTTAACTTTTTCGATTATGCCTTCACTGGCGTGTTCACGATTGAGATGTTGCTGAAGATCGTCGATCTCGGTGTGATACTGCACCCGGGCAGCTATCTGCGCGAGTTCTGGAACGTCATGGACGCGGTGGTCGTGATCTGTGCGGCCGTCAGCTTCGGCTTCGACATGACCGGCAGCAGTGCTGGCCAGAACCTTTCCACAATCAAATCGCTCCGGGTGTTGCGCGTGCTGCGCCCGCTGAAAACAATCAAACGGGTGCCGAAGCTGAAGGCGGTGTTTGATTGTGTCGTCAACTCGCTCAAGAACGTGATCAACATCTTGATCGTGTACATACTGTTTCAGTTCATCTTTGCCGTCATTGCGGTGCAGCTGTTCAACGGGAAGTTTTTCTACTGCACCGACGACAGCAAGCACACGAGCGAGGAGTGCAAGTAAGTGTTCCGTGGACGGGGTTGAGACCAACACCGTTGAGCTAACGCTTTTTGCGCATCTTTATACTTGCAGGGGACACTTTTTCGTGTACGACGGTGCCGATCAACTGCCGCGAAGGGAGCCGAGAGAGTGGAAGACGCAAAGTTTCCACTATGACAACGTGGCGACCGCCATGCTAACACTGTTCGCCGTGCAAACCGGCGAAGGCTGGCCTCAGTATGCTCTCCCACTTTTACCACTTTATGACTATGCCACCTAAATGCACCACTTTGAGGCACCGTGTCGGTAACGGGTTCCTTTTCTTTTGCTTACAGGGTGCTCCAAAACTCGATGGCCGCTACCTACGAAGACAAGGGTCCAATCCAAAACTTTCGCATAGAGATGTCCATATTCTACATAGTGTACTTCATCGTGTTTCCATTCTTCTTTGTTAACATATTCGTGGCCTTGATTATCATTACATTCCAAGAGCAAGGTGAAGCGGAACTGCAGGACGGTGAGATAGATAAAAATCAGGTAAAAAAAAACGGGCGGCAGCTCAGGCGTACTCAAGCGAGAGCATTACTGGGTTGTAATGCTGGTACAATCAAACCCGAATAGCAACCCTATCCACACACGTCCATCCTTTTGCGCTTCTTTCTTCGCAGAAATCGTGCATAGACTTTACGATAGGTGCTAGGCCTCTGGAGCGTTACATGCCAAACAAGCGGAATAGTTTTAAGTACAAGGTGTGGCGCATCGTCGTCTCGACACCGTTCGAGTATTTCATAATGATGCTGATCGTGTTCAACACGTTACTGCTGATGATGAAGGTGCGTATGGTTGCATGTTGCTTCCCTGCTGTTGATTTTCGTTTCCTCCTACTCTAACATTTAACGAACCTACCCCACCCCGACCCCTCGTTTGTCTTACGGAGCTCTTCCGATGTATTCTACCTACGGTGCAACTAATCACAGTTTAATGCAGTCAAAAAAGGGAAAAATCTGACAAACAGCTTAATCTCTTATCGTCATAACGTGCACATGTTGTTTGCGGATGTACGCAATACATCTTGGAGATGTCAGTGCGTGTGTTTAAGCTACATCCAGGCAGGTTCTCACCCTCGAGCAAGACGCCTAGCTTGAATGCAGCAATGTTTCTCAACAATTTCTCAAAGTCAGCTGAACAAAAACGAAGAGAAAAAGACACACACTGCTCAATGCAAAAAAGGACCAATCAAACATATACACACATGATATATAAATGTAAATAATAGGAACCGTCCTGCATTTTCCCTCTCCCAGATCTGAGTGAAGTCAGAGTCAGAGTATTGTGATGGTAGGGAAAACAATATCTCCGTTGAAGTGTAGCTATGGTTTTTTGTTTTGTTACGTTCAATCATTCAGTTTCCGATCTCAGTTTAACCATAGTTGAACTGTTTCCTCTTTGGTGCACGTCTTTCGTTTAGTTTTTTTGTTTGTACGTTTACTGTTATTGGTTTTGTCTGGCATGATGTTTTGTCTTGCATAATGTTTTTTTGCACGTTGTTTTGTGTTTTTCTTATTATTTGTTTTGCATTTTTCCCTTTTACTTACTAAAAAGCATTCTTATCTGCGTGTTGTTACAATACGTGTTTGTGTTAATTTTTTTGCATGTCAAACAATCAATAATACACTGAAAATCAACAACAAAATCTGACCGTTTAAACCGGAACAATGCAGAAACAAAATTAAAAAGATTATGAAAACCCCATTCAAAATAAATTAATGCATGCATAAAACATTTAATCTAACAGCAGTCATATAACAAAACAGCTGTTAAAAGATATGAACAAATATTGAACTATCATCCAAAGATAACTCTAAAGATAACTCTTGATGCATTGTTGATTGTTCCGATTGTATGGTTTTGTTTTCCTTTTGTTTCAGCATGTCTTGTGACTGATGATTTTTTAGTTCGATACAATCCCATGCATATTTTAACTTTGGTTTTTGTATGGTGTGAGGTGTATATGCTCGATGAATCTATTCTGATACCCTCAAAACATCCTCGCCATAATGAGCATGCCTGCTAGTGCCCGTGTAGTGACTGTTGAATGTTTTGTGCCGTAAATGTGCGTCGCATGAGTATGTATGTATGCGTTATTCCCTTATTGTTTATGGTGTCCGTTTCCCGTGTTTGAATGCACCGAACGGGTCAACGGTTACAGCTCCGGCTCGTTTGCTGTTGCTTTATGGTTTCACAAACTGTATTTCCTTATTGGCATGATAACTGTAAGCTGCACTTCTGTCTTCATCTCCCTAACGAACACACACACATACACACACAGATACACACTGTTGCACCGCTGTTTCCTACCGGTATGTGTTTGTCCGAATGCGCAATTGCCGTTGTGATGAATCTTTGCATCCACCAGTTCGTCACACACAGCTTATCACATCATTTGCCTCCGTGCACCTGCGTCATTCACTTGCACAAGCATGAACCCCATATGAACCCATATATACACAAAACAGACACACATCGACAGACCCATCACAAACACATCTGCATTTAACCTGCACGAAAAGAATGGCACAGCTACGAATGCTTTTAACGAGACATTGGTATCTCGTGACCAATCCCATTCATCACCTTTGTGTACTGTTAAATGTTACTGCTGTTGTAAGCGTGCGTCATTGTGTTTGGTTCCAACATGTAACATACTATTTTACACGGTCATCCATTTCATTTTGCGTCATTCCGCGTCACTCCATTCACGTGCGTCATACACAGAAATAATACGATCCTTCGATCTGCATACTGAACATGTTTAAACCGTTTCTCACCCTGTTTGGGAATGCGCGGTTCACTCGATGAACCTGACGTTGATCTAATTGTTACAGAAAGTATTAAGAATGCTAAACTTCATTTCGAAAGCGCACCCTTATCCTTACGTGACACTGAAGCGTCAGTTAAATTGTATGTAAGTCTGAGTGAAAACATAACTGAAGATCGTATCGTATTTCGCAGGACCTAAGTTTTCTGTGATGTGACCTGTTTTAAGTGAACTACCTTTGAACCATTTCCATTGTGGGAGTTTTCACCAGCTGCGCCAGTTTTTTCACAACCCGCTACTTACCAAAATAATGCTCGACCCCGATCTTCCTTCTTGTCCCGTCGAAACTACATCAATTGTTTGTCCTATTTTTGTGTCTACTTGAATGTTTTTTTCTCTCTCTTTCTCTTATTTATTTTTCTCAATTAACACACATCCCTTATATACGACTTACCTTATTTGCGCAGTATCACAATCAAGGAAAAGAGTTTGAGAAATCGTTAAAATATCTCAACATGGGATTTACCGGGATGTTTAGTGTTGAAACTATACTGAAAATAATAGGATTTGGCGTAAAGGTGGGTATATTCGGCAACGGATGATCACTGCACAATCACTGCTGTGATAACTGCGATACATAGTTGGCTGCAAATGTGAATGAGCTCATAATGATGATATCGTGAAAAGAAAAGAAAAGTAATCTGCATTCAGCCAAACTTCATTTATGTTTCGTTTCATTATAACTCACCATTCATCGCTCATGTTTTTGTTGCTGCAAGTTCGTACCATTTTTAACTCTTAAACAGCAAACGTTCATTTGCACAGCAAAGGTTTGATAAGCTTCGGATTTGCTTGAAACGCCCCATAGAGGAAGGTAGGTAATGCATGCATTTTGCTTCGTAACCTATCGCACAGGAAAGCAAATCAAATGGAGCTGGAACTAATATCCAGGAACTCATCTCACCTCAGGTATGTGGATTGAACATATATTTTTACTTATATCCATCTAAACAGCATATGTTCTACGATGACCATACAATATGTCAGGTAAGTTTAATTCAGCAAATTTAATTTAGTTGTTTGTTGCATTTATGATATCGTTTCAAGCCATGACGAAGCTTATCAAATCTTTGCAATTATGCTCTGCTTTATTAGTTTAATTTTGAGTTTAGTTGTGTTAAGTTTTATTATTAAAATTCCAAAAATTCAAAATTTAGTTAATAAAAGCTCGTTTTTTGCATTTGAATTTATGCAAGTGAAAGATTTGATGTACCTTTTGTGTTATTTAAGGCTACACTTAAATCCTTCATTTCAAAATTATGACATATAGTCTTTCTACTTCAATCATTGTAAGATACTAGATTATTATCTGATTTAGTGTACCTTGCGTTGCTTTTTTCGTGGCTATTCTCGATATTATTTCCATTATTTCGTTGCTTCAGATTTTGTTTTTACACACTGCTCAGTTGTCTGTTTTTTCACAACTCATTATCATAGTTTCATTGCATGTCTGCTTTTAAAATATCGATAGATTCGCATGAACATGCTTGACACACGACTTAAGCATGTAATGATTCCTTCTAAAAACAATGTTACGGTTGTCGCTTATTCCATTCGGCATAGAAGTCACTGTACCGTTGCATGAATCACCAATTGCCCCGTATCTTGTATGTTCAATTAACGCTGAGAAAGGATTCTGGTGGCTTCAATATTTTAAGCATTTTTGTAGTCATTATAAAGCGATTTTATAAACAAAATCGATACGACAATGGAAAAGATTAAAATATCAAATATGATACAACAAGCAAGATTCCTTTCTCGGCTGTGAAAATTTCATTTCATATACTCTTTGCTCGATTGTTTGTGCATGTTTCATATGAAATATTCATTTGAAAAAACAAACCTTCAGCATCTTGGCATGTTCCCGCATGTAACGGCATTGAAGTCTTTTGGTTTGGTCAATTTCTAGCTTCACTGTCTTAAAGTCTGCCCGAAAAATGCACTTATGTTCGAATCAGCCCTGAGTCCGTTATCTTTTCTATGTCACATTTAAACTGTTTATGTTTGTTTTACATTTTTTGTTAACTCTTGCTTTTTCGTTCGTTTCACTGTGAGTAAACATGATGATGCAAATGCTGCATGTTGTAAGTGATTGTGTTGCTTTTGTTTTCCCCTTTTTGCTTTATTTCATTCTAAAATTATGGGTACTCAACGGATGATTTCTTGAGAATGAGCAGCTAAACTTAAAAACAGAAAAGGCTCAGATTCAGCAGTAGTCGTCCCAAGCGTGTGTTTGCAACGCAAATCAAAAGTTTGGTTAAAAAGTTCTTCGGTTCTCGTACTTATCCGGCTCTCGGTAATTGTAGCCAGCGAAAATTTTGCTCCAAAAATCTCTACAACTGCAATAAAATTCAACCGTAACTACAAGATGTGCTGATTTGCTACCCCTGTTCCTTTCTGCAGTTTCACGACGCGCCAACGACACTGATTGATATTCTGAGCTTCATGAATTTGGTATTCACCTTCTTCTTTTTGCTGGAAACTATTATGAAACTAATCGCTTATGGATGTAAGGTTGGTACTGGCCGTTCATCGTTCGTTCGTGTCGCCGTTTCCGTCCATCATCTAACAAACAAAACGCTTAAAACCGAACCGAGCCAATACAGAAAAAAAACCCAAAACCGTCTCAGAAAAAAAGATGGACAATTTGCACCATCGTACCATTTGCGTTTGATCTTTGGTTGTCTTTTGCTTAATCTGTCAAACTTTTTTTTCTCACTCACTGTATGTAACAAACATTTCTTGAAACGCAACGAAAACGTATCACAACAGATGGTAAAGACATGTTTTGATGTTTCATTTTGTTTTGGTTTTGCTTGGAAAACATAAATCTTGGTTTGTCAATATCATGTTTCATTTAAGTTTTTCATTAAGTAATGTGTAAACAAGCTAGTAATGGATATTTTTTCAACAACTTTTACTAACCCCGCAGAGCAGACCTGCGAAGGCTTTGGTTTATGTTTAAGTTTTCTCCACCTCCCCTCGGAACGCTGTTGCTCGTAGTTCATCCATTTGCTCATGGTACCCCTTTCATGACATACCGTATAGATTTTAAGTTTTGGTATTTTTGTTTCATTCGCTTTGTCTTTTTATTCTCACCCTCATGTAACGTTAGCATTTCTCGGTAGTGTAAGCGATGAAATTATCAATTGATGTTCATAGATTTATCAACGAAACTTCTCTCGAGCCGTTCGTTTTTCTTCTTATATCTTTCAATTTCGTTTCCTATGAGTTGTGTTTTCATTTCTTTGTACATTTTCCTACCGTTTTCTGATATGTTAGCTCGTCGGCTAGATCCGCCAATAACGGGCGGTTTAGGTTTTGGTTTAGACGCAAAGCTCATCAAACGAAGCCTTGTTCGATTTTGTTTTCTTTCTCCGTGATGTATACAGACGCTGCTCGTTTAATTTACTTGAAATTATCATATCAGCTCTCTGTTTGTTTTTGAGTTTTATTAGCATACTTTGCTTGTTTCTATTTTCACATTCTACTATGTCGAACTGTGTACATCACCTTTACGTTTCAGTAGACTGATTTAGATATCGTGAAAGCTATCACTAGACAATTGAATATGTTTTTTTATATTGATTTCTATTTCACCAGTCATCACTTCCATCAATCATAAATTAACAAAAAAAGAAATATCATTCATCAAGCTCATAATCGCAGATTAAATTGTATTTATTCTAAACATCTTTTCGATTACTGACTTTCTTGTATATTTTTTTTCTTCTTCCTTTCTCCAAACTTTTAAAACAAACAATTCCCATATGCACATGTTAAATTTTTTACCCTGTTGAGCAGAATTTTTTCAAGGACCCTTGGAACATATTCGATTTTATAACAGTAATTGGAAGTATTATCGACGCTTTAGTTCTAGAATTAGGGGTAAGTAATGTAAATCTTGACGTATGCATTTCTCTTTTTGGTGTATCTCATTTACCATTCTGGTAGTGCGGTAGATGTAACCACAAACGCCCTAAGCAATCGTTCACCACTAAACGAATAATCAACTCTTCTCTTCTTTCTTCCCTTTCAACACATGTTCTCTTTCTCTCTTTTCCACACCTTCTATCGACACTATAGGAAAATTCCTTCAACGTTGGATTCCTAAGACTGTTTCGTGCTGCACGATTAATCAAACTACTGCGACAAGGTTATACAATACGTATATTACTTTGGACATTTGTTCAATCATTCAAAGCACTGCCATATGTCTGTTTGCTGATTGCCATGCTATTTTTTATCTACGCAATTATTGGCATGCAGGTATTTTTCCAGTTTTAAATGCATTTAACTACCGCTCAAATAACCTCAACTATTTCTCTTTAGTTCAGTTTTGTTTCCTATTTTATGTTTTAATTTTATTGCATAATGGCAAAAAAAATACAAAACCAATGTTTAGTGCCAGAGTTTTGTGTTTCCTTTTCTTCGCCAGAATTGATTCGCAACCAGGCCATTAACCAGTATATGATTTTATCAGTTTGTGTTATTATCCTTTCGTTTATCAAAATGAAATCCAAATTTTCAATCAAATATCAGCTGCGAACAGGATGGGTCCGTTTAGTGGTTAGAATGTTTGTTCTCTGGGTTTTTGTTCTTTCCAGTTTCTTTAGAATAGAAAAAAATAGGTTTACACATACTATTTTAAACGACTTCATTCGCAATATCGTTGAAAAAATAGTCTATGAAAGGCACTTAGTGCTTCCACAATTTTAACTCTTTCTTCACCGTTCTTCATAGCAGAAACGTTTAATCTAGTCTCACATGCATTATCACCGTACACACGTTGAGATTAGTAGCGCCTTTGACTGTTGGAAATAGATCAGATAATTAAGCGTTATCATCGGCTCACACTTAAGAAATTCGGGAATTTAAACAATGAAAGCGTAATCCATTTTTCTATGTTCAGTGACTGTGAAAAATCTGCTTCAAGGGCTTAGCGGATAGGACGTTTTGTTTTATTTTACTCCTGCATTCCCAAACCCCGGAATCCATGCCCATTGCGAACACGCTTATACTTATGAATCAACTACCATCCCGAAATGCATCACCGACACCATCTGACTGCCATGCTTTAAACGACGGATGATCGGCCGACACATCAAATGAACCGCCATCCATACATGCCATAATCTCACCCGTCGGCCGAAAACGTAACACTATCTCCAACCCCATCACGGGTCTGCTGCAGGTTTTTGGCAATATGAAGTTTGATCCTGACACGGCTCTGAATCGTCACAATAATTTTCAAACGTTTTTCGGAGCTCTACTGCTGCTTTTTCGGTAATAACCCACTTACCCACAACCCCAGCCTACCTTACTACTGATCGATCAGACAGACACACCCATACACACACTTGTAGCTTGTAGTGATGATACACTCTAGCGACCGGTTGATATAAATGTGGCGTATTACGTCATGTTCCAACCGCTTCTTAACCTTAACCTTAAGCAGTACATTGGAAAAATGTTTAGCTCTTAGAGATGCCACCCAACACACATACCTCCAGTTACGATATAGCAAATGATACAAAAATAGACACACACACACACACACAAACAAAAAGACGATTTAAACAACTCCCTTACCAAACTTCCTTGAAATAGTTGCAAATGCTAACACAATCAGGGCAAGATGGCTGCTACACACTTGTTGAACACACGTTGGTTGTACATCCTCCATCTTCCCGTTTGTAAATGTTTCTTTTTTAACGTACCTGTATATGTGTGTGTGAGTGTATTCCGGTAGTCGTTTAGATACTGGCGACTGCTAAACCATATATAGCTCGTATAAAGTTCGTTCGTGTACAGTTTGAGTACGGTCTGTGGTTCAGTAATGTTTCCGTAATAATCATCGCACTAAGTGTGCCGCAGCAGTAAGTGAGTTCCCAGTGCCTAATGAGTTCCAAGTTACAGTTGATTTTTTTAAATCTTTATCCATTAAAGCTACGCCACGGGCAACTTACTACAAACATGCATTAAACAAAAGTATTGAAGTTTTGGTACCGAAATTGACGTACGACATGCCTGAAAAGATTGCTTTGATTTGTTTCAAAAAACGCTCAAAAAACGTTGTTAAATTTCAATACTTTTCTAAAGTTTCGATAGCTCACGTTACTGGGCATGTTGTACATATGTTTAGTTTCATTGTTTTTGTTTACATTGCAAACCTTTTTGGTAGTCAAGTTCAAGTGCAAACTTAGCGTGTTATGTTAGCGTGTAGTTTATAGCAGTTTGCAGTTTTGGCCATATTGCACACTACCATTCAAATATGGCCATATTTCAATAGCAAAAAAGGTTACTAGTGCTAGAGCGACCCTGTTA
This sequence comes from Anopheles melas, assembly GCA_000473525.2. Classification (NCBI taxonomy): domain Eukaryota; kingdom Metazoa; phylum Arthropoda; class Insecta; order Diptera; family Culicidae; genus Anopheles; species Anopheles melas. Next base: position 26,988 of record AXCO02001086.1, on the reverse strand, counting down.
ATGTCCTGATTTTATCCAGTTTGGTTTAATTATTTTTTTATATGTTTGATAACATTGCTTTTGGTTATTATGTACGGTATAACGTCTTTTCTGTTGAACGTTCTATTTTTTTATTGCTGTAAATATTGTTTTGTGTCTTCAACTCGTGAATGCGCACAAATGCGTGTTCATACCGCCTTCAAAAAACACACACAAAAACTATACAACAATTTCCGCCTGAACTTAGGTATTTGGGAATATTGAGCTAGATCCTGAATCATCTATCACTAGACACAACAACTTCCGCTCATTTGTCCAAGGGCTGATGCTACTGTTCAGGTAGGTGTCCGTTGCTGCTGCATATCACGCTCACAACTAGCATAAGACTTCATTTACTACAGTTTCTTCCCAGACGTATACCATCTCTACTACTGTTACCCTATCTAAAACAATATACAACGAACTATCAACTAACTTCTACTATTATAACTACTAAAACTGTTTCTACTACTACTACTACTACTAACACTGTCGCCATAACTATTACTGAATGTCAATAGTACTAGCATTTCAACTGTATTCTAGGATATACGTTTACAAAACCGAAAATAGGAAACACATTCGTTATTAGTTTAGTACTGAAAAAATAGTAAACAACAGTTATGACCGTGAAATGGTTTAAAACACCAAAATGCACTAGTAGACTTCTTCATCATCACAGTTCAGTTCTTTGAGGTGTATCGACAGAGAAACCTTCCTCATCAAAACTCGACTAGCTAGAAGCCCGTTTTCTGATCTTCTTCAGTACATGAAATATCACAAGAGAGCACAAAAACGGTTAAAATATTTCGGAGCAACAAAAAACTAGTCTTAGTTGTGACAGCTATAGCTAGAATATGGTCTTCTTATTAAAGTATGTTTACAACATCGTTGTACTTCCGTAGGACAGACAGCATCTAGCAAATCGTTCATTTCTTATACCTACTCTACCACTTACGTTCACACTATTAACCGTATTTATTTGTTTCTAGTACTAGGCGCTCTGTAGTACGCAAAGAAGTGTCACCGTAACACGATTCAGAATGTATAGGATTGTTTACCGCTAGTGTACTTCTGCCCTCAGCGTGAAGGATTCGAGTGCAAAATCCATGTACAGTCTGCATAGCAAAGTTACTACATACATTAGTTTCGTTTACTCTTGTTTCTTAGTTTCGAATTCCTGTTTCTTTTCCCTAGCTTATTGTTTAACTCTTTCGACAACTATTTGTTTTCATAGTTTCACATCCGTTCTCCTTGTTGCTGCATATTACTGCTAGAGCACCTTCGTTTTTCTCAGAAACTAGCTGATTGCTTTAGTTTTACGTAGGTACATTTAACTTGCTACATTTTAGATAGCGTTTTTTCTAACTTTAGATTTAACCATAGGATATAGAGTCTTTGACATGTTTTTTCTGGAATGCTTTGCTGATAGTGCTGTAGAATCGTTACGAGTTGTGTTACTTCCTCACACGAGAATGCAACAATTATTCAGCGTGATTTCACGCATTCTTGTGTCCCTTTTTACTTGTACTATAATTGAAAACATTGTAAAACAAGAATAATTCGCTCCCATTGACTTAATGATTTAATGTAATTTGGAAGACTTCGTTGCAAATGCTGCAGTTACGAGTGCAACGTTTGCTTCCGCTTTGCAAAGACTGTTACTTCCACTCTCATAATATCCGACGCATAAAAAAAACGCTTCTGAAATGCGATCCACTAATTAACCTGCAGCTGTAATAAATTTCAACTAACCGCCAACCATTCCCGCTTTTCGTTTAATGCCTGATAATACTGTTTATAATACCCTATACGCCATCTTTTGCTCAAACCATCACTCCACCAAACACTCACCTTAAAAACACACACAGCCCAACATGAAAAAGAAAAACTAAACATTTACATGAACAGATTGCCACATTTTCTTGTTCAAGCTAATATTTTTACGTCCGCTAGATATGCCCTTAACAATTCTTCTAGTCTTTAGGCATACTATATTATAAATATACATATTCGCTAGAAGCCTTTCCCTCCATCCGGCCGTGCGTCGCATTCGCCCCCCGCTAACACTAACGGTACTCTTTTTTCTCTTCGTATCCTCTGTCTGTGTTTTTTTTTGGACATCTGGACCCTGTCTGGACGCAATTTCCCTGCTGCATATGTGAACATTGCATGCTCAGATGTGCTACGGGCGAGTCGTGGCCGAACATTATGCTGGCATGTCTCAAAGGGAGACCGTGTGACCCGAGAGCTAACAAGCCGAACGAAACGTGCGGCTCAACACTGGCCTACGCATATTTCGTGTCGTTTATCTTTTTCTGTTCGTTTCTTGTAAGTGTGGTATTGGCGGCTCACAGCAGCCACTTGTGATCCCTGAAGAACGGTGTTTACCCTTGTTGTCTTTCCCTTCCAGATGTTGAATCTGTTCGTTGCCGTCATTATGGACAACTTTGACTATCTAACGCGTGATTCCAGTATTCTTGGCGCACATCATCTGGACGAGTTCGTTCGGATATGGGCGGAATATGATCCTAATGCTACGTAAGTATAGACAAATGTAGGCTAAAGGCAACAGGAAGTTGTTGATAGGAGCATATTTCATGCCTTTGCGCTGCAAGTTGCAAACTTGCAGGCGCATATTTGGGCAACATTACGTCTGAAATGTGTCTGCAGTGTGTTTATGTTTTTTTATAACTTCTTTCTTTCAGGGGTAAAATTCACTACACTGAAATGTATGATATGTTGAAAAACATGGATCCTCCCTTGGGATTTGGTAACAAATGTCCCAACCGACTCGCCTACAAAAAGCTCATCCGCATGAACATGCCGCTCGATGCAGAGGGAAAGGTCGCCTTCACGACGACACTGTTTGCGTTGATACGCGAAAACCTCAACATCAAAATGCGAACTGGTAAGAGGCTTCCTACTGGCATACCACATTTCAGCTTTAGCTTTGCTCATATGCCCCCGTTTTATCTGCCGCAGCGGAGGAGATGGATCAAGCCGACGCGGAGCTGCGGCACACAATTAGCCACATCTGGCCCCTGCAGGCGAAGAAAATGCTCGATCTGCTCGTCCCCCTAAACGAGGAGCTGAACGCGGGCAAACTTACCGTCGGGAAGATCTATGCCGGATTGCTGATTTTAGAGTCCTGGCGCAACACAAAGTTCGGCCAGGTCGAATCAGATCTGCCGGTAAGTGTTCAATGGTTCGAGTGGTGCCAGCAGCAGTAAAAGCAAAAACTCTCTCCATCACGTTTTTAATAGTGACTAACTACTGCTCACACCCACACCCACACATGGTGTCCTTTTTGTCCTTTTTTATATGTTTTCTTTTTATTTTACTGTACGCCTCGTGCAAGCCCCAAGTACTTTTGCGAGGTACTTGCACGAAAGAATGACCATTACTCAGACACTGAGTTTGTGCTTATCGTTTTCAACGAAAGTCTTTTGTTTGCATTTGGAACGCTCCACAACGATCCTATTTCAATCAAGATACTATTGGCGGCGGAAACTTTAATAGACAATCTATTGGCTTTTTACGAGTTTTACTAACAAGCGGTGTGGTATTATTTCGATTAGCACACATACCAATCGCGTTCATTGGGATACAAAATTTTGGTTTGCGCGATTTGATTCTTAGTTTTTGTTTGTCAATTGAAAAACCAAATTCTTATTATATCTTTATTCTCCACATTCCTTACATTGAAAACAGATCAAGGAATTTTTATTCAAATCGTTTGACTATCTTGTTTTTTCTTTACCTATACCTTATTTTACATTTTTTATCGATTCTCTTCCTGTGGTTGCCTATTTGGTTCAAATTATTGTAAAGTAATTCATAGGCGGTATTATAGACACGTCCTAGTACTCTCTTTCTGTCTATCACGCCATCTCTCCAAAGTCAATTGTTACGCTTAACTTACTTAAGCAGAAGAGTACGTTTACTTAAACTCCTCGTTTCTGTCTGTCATTTACTAAACCGGTTTCAAGTAGTGAGACCGCAGAAACTATCTTGCCGTTTTTGTGTTGTTGTTTTATTTTCTCACGTGTACTGTTTTCGTTTTCAACGTACATTGGCGTTTTGTTTTGCTACTTAGTTGGTTTCCATTTGTTTCGGTTTTACTTTCCCTCGCTGTTTGTCACACTTATCGTTTTGTGTCGTCAGTGAATATTGTATCGTGAAACCACTCGTCCACCGCGTACAATGTTTGTGTGTGTATCCTGAGTTGTAGATATTGGTTTTGATGTTGCGTATGGTTTTTCGTTTTATTTCTCCTTTCGTTGTTCCTTCGTATTTGGCAATACAGCCGCGTTAAGGCTTTAGGTCACCTGTCAAATTCTGGCTTTTTTCTCAAAATCTTATATATATAATTCTTTGTTGTCACAAATGTACCCCAAAACCCCGTTCGATGCAGCAAAATCAATGCCATGAAAGAGTTTTTTTGTTCTGTATCCTTTCTACTATATCTCAATAGCGCATATTTTTTGCCTTCGAATTGTTTGAAATGTATACCAAACCCGTCCAAATCTGTAGTGGTTTTTTCTCCCTCAGCACTACTTGAACCGATGTTCAGTTTCCCATTTTGGTTTTTTTCTTGCAGAAGAGTTTCAAGTAGCTCATCTTTTTGCGTTAGTACGATGGATACAGTTTTGAATACGATTATCTACTGCCCTATCCGCACCTCTCGTCCAATAGTCTACAACTATAGGCAGTAGAGTATCATTGTGGCCAAGTAGCAATAGATAACAAAACAAATCGAATACAAAATAACTACATTGCACCATCCTATGCATATCAATGAACAACGATGCAACAACATACGCAGATGAGCAATTAATTAAACGAACCTATACTATTGTCCTGGCTATTATTTTTCAGGGAATTGAAGCAAGCATTAATAGCCCAACGGCCCGACAGCCGGTATTATTCAACCATTTTTCTCTACCAAACTCGTGTTATCTTTCCTTACATTGTTTTGCTTTCTTTTGTGCTCTTTTCATAGTTAGGGCCGTGTTGGTTTCGTTTTCGAGCCACTGTTCCGTTTTGCTTTTGGTTTTTCTTTTCCTTTCTCTAGCCCTATGGTTTCATTTTTAAAGTTTGATGCGATCCGCTAGCCTGAGATTGAGCGTGTTGATTGCTCCAGTTGTAGCACGTTTGCAGCTCTTTTGTCAGTGTAGAGGTTTGTAAATAACATTAAAAAATAACCAAAGAAATATGTGATACTCGCTGTAAAGCGTACAAATTGCTTGCAAGAAACTAGCTGTTCGGCAAAGTTTTCTTCTCGGAAGCGATTGATTTTGTTTGGAGTTGGTTTTGTTTGAAACTTTTGGCAATAGAATAGACATCGTAACTGCACACGTACTGAAACTGATAGATTTTATAACAAACACTTCAGTACCTTGGTATATCTCAGAGCTCTATACTGAATTCAGCACACTTCTACACTACAACAAAATATAAAAAAATAACAAATGCCCGCAGCACTAGAGGTGAAGTCATGTTTAGGCCAAAAAAAAACAATAGTACATTTTCATAATATAGACAACAACAATTAACTATTGCTCAACATAAATTGTAACACCATCATGTTTGTATGTAGTTAAAAGAAACATTTAAACATTAGTTTTTGTTTTCATGTCCCGTGTTGGATGCATTTACCAATCCAAAGCATTTGGATATAATCGTAGATTGTACTAAGTGGTGCTCGTTGATCCGATTTTCAACATGGTATCATGTAGTGTATCATCCAGATGCAATAAGCCATACCAAAAGTAATTTTGTCTCGGTAGGATTGTAAAACCATTAGATAGTTGTATTTCTTGGTAGCCTGTTCATATAAAGCCAATGATGTCATTTGGATTGCATACATTACGGCGTTTTCATTTGCTTGTTGCATACTTTTAGGAAACTTTTAAAACAAAATCACTAGCAAAGTATGTAAAATGCATCAGTAAATACCAGTAGCAAATACCATTTCCTGTCCCAGGCCATCATCAGTGAGCGATCATTAGATGATCAGATGATCTATCATAGCTACAGCTAAACCGAAAAAGAAAATACAATATGGACAGTAAGGTGGATAGTGAACGTTTCAGAGAAATTATTACTGAAGGGGTGTATTGCCCTTTCCCTGTTCATCACCACACCACGCCCTTCTCCATCTATCCAATCCCTCCCCCTCTCCCCCACCTAATTGCACCCTGAAACCACCTATCATCCTAATGACCTTTTGAACAATTATTTTGCAGAAAACACTTTCGATACGTTTCGTGAATGTTAAACCCTGTTGCCCCGACGAAAAGTACTGAGCACCTTATCAGTTGCCCCACGTTTGGGGGCTTGTGCAGTAATCCATTACGAACAAAACAAACAAAAAAAAACAAGAAAAATGAAACAAGCCAAAGCCCATACAGAAGTGAACCATACAGAGAGTGCGTGGAATGAAATGGTGTGTGCGTGTGTATGTATGTGAGAAAGATTTATAATGACAAGCAATATGTTGTAGAAAGTCGACAATCATGACACATGAAACCACAACACCTGAGGGCGGAGCGGAGCGATCATTGCTCGGAAAGTATGTTCAGTGCATCTGTTTATGGCCAATAGCACGAGTGGAACGAAGGTGACATTTGAGCGATTTTTATCACGAAAACTAAACCCCAACCCGATTGCCGTGGTGGTTGGCTGGGACGTTGTGATAGGCGTTCCCTTCGCCCTTTTGGAAACAGCATCCGTTCGGCTCGGAGGCTCTGGAAGCGTAAAGCGAAAGAGAAAGAGAGTGGGAGAGAAGAAGTTGGCATAGGAAGAGTTCTAGGTAAATGCAAGATAAGTACCTCGAACAGGTTCGCAACACGCGTTCCGATCGTATTCTATTGTTATTTTTTTCCTTCCTGTACTTCTTTCATTCTTGTACTTGTACGCAAGTTTTAGTTTGCTCTCAATCAACTCATACCTTCAAACCAATACAAATACTAACCAGCTACTAGGAGAATGTAACTGCAAACAACCAAAAAAAAAACAACAGTACCGAATGAAATCATTCACCGTTTATACTTTACAATTCGCTGCTCAAATTGTATTTGAAGCGCAAACAAGCAACTCATATGTATTTGTGCAACCAACAACAACTACAACAATGTTTAATCTAGTAGAGTTGATGTCACCTGAACATACTATATTTGAAGCTCACCCGTTGTACTTACCATACGTCCGTCGGCTCAGTAGAGTGTTGTTGATATCAGCAACCATTTATACATATAGCGCACTTCCACCACCACGTATTCTTCTGTACCGATACACCTTCGCCTATTACCATAGGTGTGTTTACTCAAACTCACAACAACACATTCTTCAAAATACACACACACTCACACACATACAAACACACACTGTCACGCGTATAGTTGTGTTATGATTGTACCAAAATCGTACCTGTACAGCAAAACCGCGTGCAGCTCGCCATGTAACGCAAAGCAAGCAAACCCTGTACATTGGCTTTCCGTAGCGTAGAACATCGACCATTACGTCGGTTTATTGGCCGGTCTCTGTGACCGGTGTACTACTACTACCACTACTTGCCACACTTGTGTGCCATACTGTACAGTGTGTCGTGTTGTATTTGTGGTTGAATATCTACTCTCGATCTTTGAAGTATTTTGTTTTCGTTTTTCCTTAATTTTTTTTTGTGCGTTGACTTGATCTCTTACTCTTTATGCACACAGTTCCACCTGCACACGTACTGCGCGTACTCGCCCGCCGCGTCTGTTCGTAACGGTGCGTAACGTTGCGCGATTCTGTTGGCTGGGTTAGCTGTTGTTGGTCTTGATACAAGGGGACGATTTCACTATAGATAAGCCAATTCGCTGATGAACTTGTTGTTGGGCGATTGCCATTCCTTAGGATACAAATCACAAATAGCAAAAAAAAAATCCAAACCATCTCATCTAGATCCTCTCTCGCAGGCGTAGATCTGTTCACTCTAGTATACATCATTTTTTTAGTGCGCATTTACCATACATCAAAGTAGGTAACATTATTCCGGCGTAATTTGTTTTATTAGCGTAACAATACATTGACACACAAAACACACGCAAACTATGCGGCGCATCTACACAAACCAAAACACTGAAGCACACTTAATCACGCGCACCTGCGCTAGCAAATTAACAATCAGACAACAATGTAAATCAACCTTCTCTGTTTGTACATTTTTTCGAACCCCTTTTGCAACATCCCCTGCACAGGTTGTAGCATAAAAAAAGAAAACACAAAAACTATTCTATTGCTTTTGTAGCATGTCGTTTTGATTGCTTCTATGAGTAATGAGAATGCGTAAGATTTACCCTTTTTGACTTAAAGAGATTAATGCTCAAGCTGTTACATTTTTTCTACTAAACTCTCTTTCGAATATTGCCGTAGTTTTCCACTAGCTCTACTGTACTAGAATAGATGAAGTAAAGTCTTATTTTCATTTGCATGGGAACGATCTCTGAGTGTGTGTGTGTGTGATTGTGTTTACGATTCGATTTTTTTTTTGCAGTTTTCGGTTTTGTTTCGTTTTTACCGATACTCTTTGTTATCGGTTCCGGTTTTGTGTTGTTTTCCATTCGTTTGATTTTTCCGTTTCTCTTATGCCAGGAAACGCACACGTTTGTGGTTTCGGTTTAGGTTGATACAGTTTTTCTCATCTTTTATGTACAAATTGTTTTACACAAGCAAAATGTAAATATTATTTGGCACCGAATGAAATGACCATGTTTGAGGTTATTCTTCAAAAGCAAGGAACAACACTCACATTGTGCTGGTCGATACTGGAAACGATTCTTGTCGATGTTTGTACAGTGAGAAACAACAAAAATCGTTCGCAGAAAAAAATGGTGCACATTTCGTTTGTTAAACGCTTTTCCGTTCATAACTATAGGCTCAGACACTTTAGGCACACGATTGCATTGCTATACACTTTGCGTTTGCGTTTGCTTCTTTTAAATTCAATCAACCTTTTCTTCAAGCGTTAGCTTCCGAATTCAAATGTGTATTTCAATGAAATTTTTCATTTCTTTTTACACCAAACAATATTGAAGCATTAACAGTTCTATTAAATGAATTCTATCTGTTTGTTTGTTTTCTTTCGCTTCAAACCGTTCTTCCTCTTCAACAAACTGCTCCCGCTAAACTCCACGATAAATCAATTAAATCCGTCCATGATAACGCGTAAACCCGTACCGACTAACATTTAATGCCACGGAACAATTAAAACAACGTATGTTTATGCTAATCCTCCCATCTCCATACGCACGGGGGATGTGGGTGGTACGTGTAAATATTTAAATACAACAAAAATTGATAACAAAAATGACCTTAACGCTTTACCTTTTTACACCTTTACTTTAACATTGCTTTGTTAAAATTGTAAAAAAAATCTTTACAAACTTTTACGAAATCCATTTAACTTACATTTGCATTTTTGAACAATTTCTTCAAACTCCATTGTACTGGCTGAATTTTAACTCGCACTTGCACGTGTGCATCACCTTGCATTGTACCATTCATCATATCGTCCAAACAAAACGAACCGAATGATATTAAAAAAAACATACAACCTCATCACCCTGTGCAACCGCATTCCTTCGAATCACATCTTCTACTACTACCTCTGCTACCTCTGCTACTTCTACCACTGCTACTACTACTACTTCTACTACTACTACTACCACAACTACGACTGCAAATATCACCACCACTGCATCGAATGCCGTTCACATGCATTGATTGCCGCTTCACACGCTGCACACCTGACCACTTCCACCTGACACCACCGCACGCGCCATCCACGCTCGCCGACACGGTTACGGTGTTGCAGAAACCGTCCCTGTTCAGCACAATCCTCGATATGGCCGTAATGGAAAAGACGGGCGGTTCGCGCACCGGCTCGCTGAGCCTAGAGAACGGCGAGGGGGTCAGCTCGCAGACCCACCTGCTCTACGGCCACGGTGCCAACGGGAACGGTACGGCCGGCGATGGCAGTGGTGGCGGTGCTGGCGGTGCCGGTGTTGGCGGCGGTGCTGGTGTCGGCGGGCTTGGTGCCGGCCTGGGAAGCGGTCACGACAGCACGCTGGACCTGCATGGCAGTAGTTTGGCCAGTCTGGCACGCCGCACCACGATGCGCAAGCGGTCCTTCAGGTAGGTTCGAGATTTTCAAACACACCCGTTTCCGCGAACCATCACGATCACTTTCCGCTCACCCTTTCATTACCCTTTCATACTGTTCACCATCCCTGCGCCCTGCTCGCCGCTACCCCATCATTCAAGTCTCTGAACGCGAATGGATCGAACGCAATGATCACTGACATCTGTTTCCATTCTCCATTTCTAGGAACAGAAAGGTGATGTCTTGTTTCGCTCTGTCTTACAAACACAAAATGCCCACAAAAGCCCTCCCCTAGCGATGGTAACATGTGAAAACAAAACAAAAAGTTTCTTGTGTTTTTTTTTATGTCCGTAACTAACCCTGTACTCGTACCTTCCATTTCTGTACTGTGTTAATGCACTGTTTTTATTCGTTCTATTTCCTTCCACTGTTCTCTATCTCTCCAATTCTTTCTGTACTACGTATATCCCCTTCTTCTCTTCTCATGGACAGCTGTGTAAAAAGTGACAAATAAATTTGATTCTTAATTACAGTTTTAAATAAAACAATCACAACCAAAACCGCCTCACAGTATGCAATCTGCATAACAAAAAACCTTCTCTTATTTTAGCGACTAATTGATTTATTTGTCTCATTTTGCTTGCCTGTTCCAATGACTATTCGGTTTATCACTCCAATCCTCTTACTAGTTTCATTTATCTCCTTTACTTAGTTCATCTTTTATAACTTTTCCAAAGAATACGACTTCCTATTGCACCCTTCTAGCTCTGTACTCTGGTACTTTGTTTCCTTCTCTATCTATTTCTAAGCCGTTTGTCTATGTGTTGTTTCGTTTCACCAGTAACTAGGTTCCTAGGTTTGTCTGAGTGTGTAAGTGTGTACTTCTGTGTGCGTGTGTGTTCTATCGAGTTTCATGTTTTTGGTGTGACCGTTACCCTCTCTCTGGTGGTTCGATTGCGATCTCTTGTTGAAGCCATCATAGTTGGTGATGGGTATTAGTGTTCTTTTAGTACTTTTCGCAACATAATTAGAACTAGATAAGATAACGGTACGAAAGCATAACAATTTAAATGTTCCCTCGAAACCGTCCTTTACCTTCCAATCGCTGATACTTGAGCTAGAGTTAGTGTTTTCCCAATGTCATTCACGCGATTCATTCTATCATCAATCAAAATCAAACAAAGTAACAATATACAATTCCTGCGACGCTATCCTCCACATACAAGTGTGCTGTAATGGCACTTGGTTGTTTTTAGGCCTTAGTTTAAAATGGTTCCATTAGCATTGATGTTGTGTAAAATCGGGTAGAGGTAAGTAAGCCTGTGTTGAATTATCTATCGCACACACTAGCAAGCCACTTTCAATCGTAGAGGTAGTAGAGAAACTTTTCATAAAAATTTTCATAATTTATCGCTGTTGTTCTTGATGTTCGTTTTAGTTTAGGGTATGCTTGCCAATGCATGAACTTTTCTCTCTTTGACATACTAGTAAGAGATCTGTTGCAATGCGTAGCTGTAGCAATAGAAACAATCTGAAACAAATACATCTCTACACACATTACAACACCAAACACGCACACACACACACACATTACACTGTGCACAGGCGGCACTGTTCCTTGAGTTGGCTTTCGATAGAGTGTGCCTCGACTGTGTACAAGTGTGTTAGAACTATTTCAGGTGCTTCCATTGTGTCATCCTTTTCGCACTGTTAATTTCACATGTTCGCAGATAAAAAAAATGAGAGAGAGAGGACCTTATTCGAAATTCAATTAATTGCTGCGCACACCTGCTCCATTCGATTAAGATTTGTTTCCTGTTTAGTGTGCAAATCTGTGCGCGCGTGTGTGTGTATATGTGGGTGTTTCCATGTGCTCCAAATGTTCGTTGCTGGGAGAACGTGTAGCTGATTGATTTAGTACAGCAACGAACCGTACACAACCATTGCAACCATGTTGTCCCGAATTTATTGCAAACTGTTTTTGCGTTGCGTTACTTAGCTGTAGTATCGATCCGCAATGGATTAACATTAAAGTTATCAAGCTTCCAAAACGTACATACCTTTCCTCATCCTCGCACTCACAAACCCACACACACACACACACATGCAGTATTGTCAACAACAGCAACACCTAGTGGTGTCTAGCGTGGTGTTATCTTTGTGTACCCTGTTGCCAAAAAAACCCGACTTGTGAAACAATAATTTAGCCGATTCTTTCATAACTAGCGATGCGTTTATCTGTAGTGAAACTAGCGTTTGAACAGCAACCCACAGCGTAATGCGTAATGGTATTTGTACGAACCAACTTTGCAACCCACTCGAGACGTTGCCCCGAGGCCCGGCTCCGCTGTGGCATTGGGGGAAATGTAGCTCAACAGAGTGAGCGAACGTTATCGCCCACCTCCAACCAGAAGTCGACCGCGTACAAAAACGTTCGGTCCGATTGTGGAGTGTTAATGGCAACTATTCTTTCTATTGCTTGCTCATCGGATCGCTTCTTCGGGACACACACAGGAGCTGCAGGATGTTTCGAGACAACCGTCCCTCGAGTCGCTGACTCCAGCAGATGGGCATCTGCATCCGGGACACGCTTACCACAACGGGCATCGTCGATCACCGAGCTTGAGGTAGGTACTGCGGTCGACCTTACCTGTTCGATGCCAGTTGAACAATTTTGATGTAATATCTTTTATCCCTTTCTACATCCACCGGCAAGACGGGAGTCTCCGCTGGTGCGCACGCCGAGCCCGCGGAAGCGTCATCAACAGCACGAGATCGGTTTCTCCGACACCGTGTCTAACGTGGTGGAAATACAAAAGGAGGAACACAGACGTGGTAGGCATCATTTCGGCTATGCGCACAGGCACAACCGAGGTAACATAAAAACTCATAACACTTCCCTTACATTGATGTTGGGTGTCGTACAGCTGTCCTGCCTATATCTGCATCTTTCTTTCTCTCTTTCTACAGCCGTACAGGCTGAATATGATTAGTTTTTGCTTTCTACTTTACATTACTTTAAGTGAAGTAAAATTCGTACTGAACAAACGGCGTTACAAAATGTGGCCTATGCGCCATTGAAGGGTTTTGTTTGCAAAAAAAAAAAAAATAGCTGCTTTTTGGCGATGATTTGCATTCTGCTTAATTTGAACTTTTGTTTTGCAACATGAACAAAAATTAGCACTCATTTTGATAATTTGGTTTAAAACTCTTTAGTTGTTGCTTTTTTCGCAATTCGTAGCGTTGATTTGTTCAAACAGATTTTTACTGAATCAAAATTTTGCTCCCGAAAGTCAACCGATACACATCCAACTCAACATCAACCGAACACCTGCGTGCGTGCGGGGAAGCAAACTGTTTATGAATTTTTATGAGTATACTTTCACCAGCCTTATAGCGAGAACTTAGCGAGAACGGGTAACACCGCTACGTTCATAGAATAGCTCGCCACATACATAGAGCATAGTGCGCGCGATTCCGGCCCGGCTAGTCTAGATTATAACAGAAATAGGAAAAACATCTTTTGTTTAGTGAATTCATAGGTTGGAAGTAAATGATTAGTTCTCCTTTTTTATTTTAGAAAAGTTAAATATCATTAATCATTATGCCAGCTAACATAAGTATCGCAAACACCATGAAAACAGTTACCAGCGTCACAGAAGCATCGTTTGATAGACGTACTGCATACCTTACGGCGCATTTTTGAATCAGCCTTATTATATCCAATCCACATAGCAGCATAGAGCATTTCTAATCTAGTCAGTCTTTTTAGAGCGATTTATTTCTTTGCATACGTTCAGTCACACTCCCGTCACCACAACAAACTAAATGAGCGAACTGTTGTAAATCGCAGTAGTTAAACGCATCCTACTTCGTTGTTCATTTCTTCTACACCTCGTTCTCACTATCGTGTATTAGTGTAGTATAGTTTGGTACAACGTTTCAGCTTGGTGTAACTTCGTCTGTATATATATATAACTACTCGTACTCGTACTGGTGTAGCTGCACATTAGTAGTCTTAAGATAGATGATACTGTACAAAGCCACCATCAGACCGGATCATTCGAACCGCGTCCAACCATCATCCCTCCCTTCTTCTGTGCGTGTTTTAGCTTAGTGGTCTATCTGTTCGTCACCTAGCCACCGTTCTAGTTGAGTTGCCAACCTTCGAAGTTACCCTCTCTTAACGCGCTCTTAACCTCACTAGCAATGGTAGTACTTCGTTCTAACTTTCGCGGGACGGAGGTGTTGGCATTTTCCAATTAGCTCAATGCATTAAGCCACACCTCCCGCCCGTCCCTACGACCAAACAGTAATCCCTCCTCTCCCTCTCACCCTGTTTGAACGGTTTTGTTCCAATGTTATACCCCTTCTTTCTTTCTTTTCGGTTGTTGTTTCTACTCCGATTCGATTCCAGGTTCCTGGTCGGCCTCAACCAGCCCCGCCCGTTCGCCGTCGCCCAGTCGTTTCGGTGTACATAGTAGTGCCCACCATCGCAGTAGTAAAGACCGTTCCAAAAACCACCTTGTCCATCAACCGTACGATACGACGATCCTCTGCGAACGGTCGCGTTCGCCCAGCCCGGCCCAGCTGCTGCAAGAGCTGCGCGACCGGGACCAAGCCCGGCGGAAGTACCGCAACGGAATGGGTACAGGAAACAAAATGCTTACTCACCCTACCTTCCTTCATACTGCGTTCCTTCGTCTTTGTATCTTTCTCTCTCTCTCTCTATCACTCTGTGTCCCCGTATCGCCTCTCTTTCTCTTTGTCTGTCATGCTTAGCAACCCGTTCGTTCCCGTTCGTTAATCGTTTCTTCCCAAAATCCAGCCCAATCATGCTAGTATATGTGATGTGCCTCGTCCTTCATTCGTCCTGTCTTCCCTTCTGTTTTCAATGTCAGCTGTCAAGTTTTCTTCAGTGTAGTAGAATCCCTTGCACACCCAATGTAATCAAACGCACCAAACGGTCATCTTGTGTTCTCCCTTTCTCTGTTTCGCAACTTTCCTAACAGCATGTGGTTAACTTTGGTTGTGATCGTTTTCCTGCTTGCGGGAATTAGTATCACTTGGTGCAGAAAGCACAAGTCGTGGAGGAAAGAGGGTTTCATGTCTTCCTTTGTATCGTTTCCCTTCCTCTATCACGTATTTCTATTTCTCATCGTCATCATACTTACATCGTTTGCTCATCGTGTATTTATTTGTACTGTCACCATACCTGTGTTTGTCGCTTATCTCTTACCGTGACACACTGTTTCGAGAACCATCATGCATAAGACACTTCGCCATTCTCTCTCTCTCTCTCTCTCTCTCTCTCTCTCTCTCTCTCTCTCTCGCTCTCGCTCTCTCTTTCTCTCTCTCTCTCTCTTCCGATGGCTTTTCTGGTCATGCACATATAATACTGATGTACCGATGGGATAGGTTCCTCAGGGTCTCATGTGCAGCATAGCTATCCGGTATTGGTGACCCGCCGCCAGGGCCATGGACGTCGGTTGCCGCCCACACCGTGCAAACCGTCGACGCTACAGCTGAAGCAAACGAACATCAACTTCCCCAAGCTGAACGCTAGCCCGACCCATGTAAGACGCGGCTTCGGTCACGGCAGCGCACGACCACTTGCTAACTGCACATTCTAACTTTTCAGACCGGCCATTCCTCTCACAACACACCGCACAGCGTGCATTCGCTGCCCCAGTCGCGCGAGTTTCTCCGCGAGCCGAGGGAGCGCGACCATGACCGGGATCTGTACTATCGCGAACGGGACCGCGAACGGGACCGGGAACGCTTCCGGAACAGCCGCGAACGCAGCCACGAAGACTACAGCGTCCGGTACGAGTTCCGGGATCGCGAGCGGGAGCTGTACGAGCGCGAGCGTGAGATCGAGCGCGAGTTTGAGCGCGAGTTCGAAAGGTACGCGGGTGGATTCCCCTTTCCTAAGACTCTCCTGCATGATGAATGATTGGTTTTTCTTTTTGCTCTTTCTCTTCCCAAACAGGATGGAACACTCCGTCCCGCTGTCGTACGAGCAGGCACTGGCGATGGGCCGCACCGGTGGCCGCGTACTGCCGTCGCCCATTTTGAACGGCTACAAACCGAAGGGCGCCCTTCACTCGAGACATTCCGATTCGGACGACGAGGACTGGTGCTAGCATAGGGTGCGAAGGCGGCAGGGCGAACGCAAGCGGCGCGAACAGATTTGGGTCTAGGCCAAGGCAAAGCCATCCCTGCCAAACGGAACTCACGCCGCGCTGACACGTGATGTTGCAGCTCTCAGCAAACAGCATTCAACTTGCCACTTGCGCTCGCGGTGAGCGTCGATGTTTGATCGATGGCTTTAAGTGATCGATAGAACCCTCAACCGAGGGGAGTCTTTAGTGCGTGCACGATCATAGCTACGAAACTAGGCCGTATAGAATGATAAACGTGTGTAGCTAATACATGGTAGCAAAATACTCTTACTCCATTTAGCCGGAGCCGCGGTAAAAACTGACCAGTACTAGGTTTCCTCCCCTCAATCCTTGACAAACCCTTTCCCTAGCGTTTTTCTATGGTTTTTTTTAGAGAGAAACGTTCCCAACTTGTCGGCACAAGGTGACCATCCTATTGTGGGCTTTTCATATGATCGATCGATTTTATTTTGTTGTCAAGAAGAAAATTCATTCGGCAAACAGTAAACAAGTGTTCATCATATGTACTATTTGCGCCTAAAGGTAGGTAGGTGATCGTTTGCCTATTCCCAAAAATAGAAATCATAGCTCCTTATAAAATTTCTTAACATTGCAATTTGATTATACAAGCAAAATGACATAAATTTATTTAAAAAAAATCACAATTAATTTTAAATGTTGATTTGATTTAATAGCATCAATAGTACACACTAAACTCTCTTTTTGCTGCCAACTTTGCCTAACTTTAGGCGCAAACGATGATAGATATCAAACAGATTAGCTCATCCGGCTCGAGACTGCTGCCGATGGTGGATTAGTAGTTGCACTCAAACAAACTGATACGGAGCAAAACATAAGAAACAAAACAACAAAAACAGTAAAAGACTGAGACAGTGACAGTGAAAACCAAGCGCGCTAAACGAGCGCCACACACAAACCTGTGCAAGGTGTATAACTTTTACAGTAAACTGAACACAAACATTAAGACGGATTACGACGGATCACAGCGGAAAATAGCGTTCGGTCTGGTAGTGCGGTAGTGCGTTGTATACGGCTAGAAACCACTAGTTAGGATGAAATTAGTACACCAGTTTGGTAAAAGGTTTTTTGATGGTCCCCGCGTTCGGCTATCGTGAGGTGATACCACACACAGAGTCACACGCAACCAGTCACAAGCGAGCGGATAAAAAAAACGTATAATGCAGGGAATTTTTACGTAGCGAGAGCGGGCGAACGTGACGTAGATCAGTGAAGCGAAAGCAAGTATTTAGCAAAAGGCACTAATAACCCACCTAGTATCCGTTTTTGTTTTTGTTTCATCAGTTTTACCTCGACCAGAACGCGGAAATCATATCCAGCGGTAGGTTGAGGGGGTAGATAGAGCAGCGTACCAGCAGAGTAGAATGTGTAGTGATCGTGCGTAGAAGGACGCGGCTTTCGACCCAACCGTCGCGTAGTTTTAGCAGCATTAGTATTGCTGCAACCATCATCGAAACCAAGACTCGTGATCGTGCAAAGAGATCGTTTTTTTATGCAAAAGGTTTAGATAGTCACCAACCAAGACTAGCGAACTAGTTTGCTGCCAAGAAGGTAAGGACATTTTTGACATTTGCAAAAAAGAGAAAAAGAGATGAATAGAGAGGAATATATAAAGAGATAAATCACCAAAATAGGTAGTGCTGTATCTAGTGATATACAGGGATTGCACAATGCAGATGCAGGTTCTACTAGTCCATCTTCTTTTGATTGTGATCGCCCCGAACAATGTGTCACCTTGTGTCACCGAATTTTCCAATCGTAACAAAATGTCCCCTAACCATCCCATCTCCCATCCCGTTTTGCTTAGATGTAAGTAGACACTGTGTAAAACCAAAATCGATTCAAGCTCGCTCAAAACTGAGTATGGATATAGTGCGTCTGCAAATCTTGAACATCCTGACGATTCGGCCTTTAGCGTGATTGAAGAGGCAGTAAATGAAAAAAAAACAAAAACAAAATAAATATCGTAAAAAATGGGCCCACAATAGAGTGCGAAGACTGCGGACGTCCAAGCCGACGGGGAAGCACTCGAAGATGTACCGTACATTGATTACACTTAGCTTTAACACTAAATACTACTTAAAACCTTTCGGTACGGTAGTAAAACGAGTGTTTGCTTTTTTTTTTCAAGCGTTTCCACGCCATTCAACCAGTCCAGATACCAAATGTTGCCAAACGTTGATCTCTAGCCACCCGCGAAACTGGCCGTACTGGCTTGTACATAGTAAACATTAGCAAACAATATCTGCCGCTCGGGCAGTAAGTAAGAAACCCCGGAATGTTATGGGAAAACAAAACGAAACCAAAAACCACTGCTGCAATGCTTTGTATGGTGTGCAGCGGCGCAAGTACGTGCATGTTAAACTGCCATTTTCTTCATCTTCTTATGGCCCATTTCTAATGGCCGATGTTTGCGAGTGCGTAACAAAGCAAAAACCAACACAAAACAAACAAACCATAATACGATTGCCAATATCTACGACCACTAACTTAAAGCGAACGAAGCGTTACCTTTATCGCAGGATGGATAGGGGTTTGTTTTTTATCTCCACGCTAGCTAGCGATCAAGCATATACATATATACATATAGGAATATGCGTACTTTTTCTCGTTCTCGTTTTCTCCTACCAAAGCTTTTATTCTCCGTTTTTTGCTCTCTCGCCATAGAGTTGTTGTAGCAGTTTCGTTGAACGACAAATGCCTGTTGAGATATTAGTGTATTGAATGAATCTAACAAAGTTTAATGTTTGCTGCTGCCCCGATCCCGATAGTTGGTTCTGGTTTCCTGGTACGATGCCACTGTAAAAAAAAAGAGATAACTTAAAAAACAGGGAGAAACAAAAAGACAAAGAAAAGGAAATAGACGCGAGAAAGAAGGCGATCGTGCATCGTGAGTACTATTACGGCATGGCGGTTAAGTGATGGCAACCAAGGTATCGATATCGAGCGACACATACCAGTTTTCTAGATCGTTGTATGTAAAAAAAAGTTGTATTCTTCATGTACCAAACAAGCCAAGCATCATCTGCTGCATTAACCAACTCGAAGGTATAGCTCAGCGAATAGAAACAAATGCGGAATAAGGAAGAGAGAGAATGACTAGTGAAAGGTAGCAAATATTTAAGGGACAATTTCATTTCCGAACTCAAGTGCAATAGTAACACGTGTATGTGTGTGTGTGTGTGTTTATTCATCTTCCCTTTCGGATACCACTTACAATAGCTGTCGTTAGTCGAATGGAATCGTAATTCAAACAAATTCTCCTGTTCCCCCTGTTCCCCTTCCCTTTCCATTTTTCTTAATGCAAGTTTATGAACGCATCGATACAAATAATGTTCCGCAAGCGCCAGTGAAGGGAAGCAACTTTGAATCCAATGTTGTACATACATTTTTTCTGTGATACGCCAACGTTTAAAGCCGTGTAGTAATGGAAACCCATAAAAAAAGGATAAGACAGAAAAGACAAGCTTACCAAAAAGAGACAGAGAAAAAAGAAGAAGAAACAATGAAGAGAGAAGAAGAAACTAGCAACCAAAATGAACGGAACACGTAACACCGATGACGTAAATAGACGCCACACGTGCGTGTGATGACTTTGCTGCAGTCCTTCTTCCGCTTCCTTTATGTTGTTTACGCATTCAAACCCGACGCGTTGGCCGCAAGCAGCCCGTGCGCCGATTGCTGCGGCCGATTATGTAGAAAATTAATACGAACGTATCTATTCAACGCGATTGCTTAACTACCACTCACACAACCTATATTAAATGCAGTTGGCCCCAAATTACAAACTCGAAACCGATGGCCGCATACGGTAATGCTGCAGTGCAGTGCTTGTGTTCGTTCGCTCGCGTGTCTATGTGCGTGTGTCTAGCTGTACGGGTGGATGGCCGTACCCGGCCGCAGCTCCGCGGCTGTACGGATACACCCTTTAACCACTCTGTACCGTGCTATCTTTGTGCCGCCTGACCCAGATGGTGACAGATAGTGCCGCGCTTAGTACGAAATCCGGTACGTTTGTGCTTTTGTGTTCGCCTTGTCGTCTTTTTTTCTTTCTTTCTTGTTTTTCTTTACCAAACCCATGTGCTTGTACCGAACATGGTTGTTAGTAGTACTAACCCAAAGTACCTACTGATCCGATTTTATTATTTGGTCGGCAGCGCCCAAAACGTTGCTACTCTAGTATCGACAGTACCACCAAGCACGCTGTGTGGTGGGTATTTGGTGTCGAGACCAAATGAATCGCAATGGGGAAGGGTAAATAAGACAACACCTATCTACCGAAGTAACGCCCGCGGTCTTATACTCTGTTTGTATTTCTTGGCTCTCATTCGAGGTTGTTTTTTTGTTTCCGTTGTATATGTACAATTTGCGATACATGTTACCAACGCTATACCAAACCAAAATTATAGATGAACCGAATAGCAAAAAAACACCCAGAAAAACAAGAAAATGGAAATAAATGAACAAAAAACGATAGCATAACATTTCAAATGAATCAAAATAGAGAGTTTTTTTTGTGTAGTGTATTCAGTAAATGTTATCAGTTTTATCAGCTCAAATTGCAAAATGTTGTTTCTCCACTATGTACGTAACTTCTTTTCTGTTCATTTTTCGCCTAAAGGTATGCAATGAGCACAACAAACCGATGATGGTCTTGCAGTTTGCGTTCTAAATGTGGTTTTAATAAAATATATCAAAATTCTACAGCTTTCTTTTATTGAATCGTGAATTCTGTCCTTTAAAAAGTAAATATTTAAATTTTGATTAATTAGTCACAAATAAATTATTTCTTCAACCTTTTCTAAGTCATCACGGGCCACATGGCACGCTCTTGAGGGGCAAATATTGCGCTACATAGGCCCGCATGCGACTCGCAGGCCGTAGTTTAAAGACCCCTGACTTGGAATAATGTTGCAAATCGATTGTGTAATATTGTAAGCATACTGTGGAAATTTGCAATCATACTGTGGAGTAGTCATTAGACTTTGGCAGCCGGTATAAACAGCTTTGAAGTGATACCGATGCTATGTTTTGAGTGCTTTTCTGTAGCATCCATCTGCATGTAAGAAAAACTAAATAAATCCTGCCGCGGAAAAAAGGATGCTCACAGCGGCACTCACAGCCTAATAACCGCTCCACAGTATGTAGTGATAGTGATAGTGTAGTGATTCCATTATATGATTCGAAACCCGTATTTTCGCTTTCTCTGTGGGAAAAATCGACTTCAGTGAATTTCAAAATGAAACATTTCACGCAAGGAGCTTTCATCCTGCTGCCTAAAGCTTTTCCTTTCGTTTCTGTGTTTACTTTCAGAGCTTTTAGATGTATGTGTTTTGCTCTATCAGTGAACTCATTTCCCGTTCTCACCACTTGGTAAGTGACAGCTTGGAGATAAAGGATTGGGGCTCGTTTCATAGCGTGCTTCAATGTTTGTTTCAGCCAACTTTATTAGCCAACAGGTAGATGATAATGATGAGGAGTACCCTTTTGACGTCAAGAAGCATTTGGGTTATGTATTTCAATTTTCTCCACAATATCTTACTGTGCGTTTAGAAACACCAAGACAATTGCACGCCGTGAAGCGTGGAAAAGTTGCCAAAAAAAAAATCATGGCTGGAACATTTCACATCGTCATGTTTGTGTGTTCAACTGTCAGACTGTATGGTGCCTGTGATGACTATGATGACATTCGATGAAAAGCCAAATTTCATGCGCGCCCACACATGGCGTGAAAATATTCGCCGTGAAGCAGATTGTTTTTGTACGAACTTTTGATCGCATATCATGGCATGGTGTTCAATTTTAGTTGCACGCTTCTCGGCATGATGCTAATTGTGTCTAGCCGCACGGTAGTAGTTTCTTCCAGCGTTACTACTCTTTCGTCACTCATCCAGCCACCGCAAAAACAAATAACCCCCAGCCCACAGTGTGTCTGTTCTGGACCTCACACGGGCAAACGATGAGCAGGTGAATCCAAACACAACCTCCAGCAGCAGCACTAGCAGGGATGCGGGTGGTATATCGTCCGCTCACTCGAACACACACACACAACACAAACGGATCCACTGTCTCGCAGCTCACTGTGCCGAGCGGCAGGGCTACCGGCATTTTCCCACCACTGGCGCATTCTCACTCTCACCGTACGCAAGCAACGAGCCCGCCAAGCAGGGACGGAGGGAGGGCGTACCGAAAGACGACCCAAAAGCCCACCCGAACAACCGTGCGCTCTCGGTCACCTTTCGCACGCTGCAGGTTAAGGTAAACCGTTCGCTCGCGACCGAGCGCAGAACAGTGCAGGCAGGCATCGTGCCGAGACCTCGTCCACGGTGTTGTCCCGGCCCATTCGCGTGGGGTTTTTTTCTGTTCGGTTTGCTCCACTGCTCCTTGTGTGTGTGTGTGTGCGCCCGTGTGTGTGTGTGTGTGTGCATATATGTATGTCTGTATGTACGTGTGTAAGCGTGGTGGTGCAAAAGCAAGTGAACGGCGGGTAATGCTATGAGGTTCGAGCGGTGGTGTGCTGTGTGATAAGGTGAGGCTGAGGAGTAAATGGGGATGATGTGCTAAACTGTGCTAAACTCGAAAGTCTGCCCCGTTGCAGGGTTTTGCTTTAATCTTGGGTGGTGTATACAGTGCGACAATCCAGAATCACTCCAACCGGAAGGGTGAAAAATCCGTTCGCCAAGGAGCACGGGGTACGTTGTGCAATTGTCCTCGTACTCCTCGCGCGAGGCCAGATAAGCGAATAAAAGAATTTTTTCTTACCTGCAGCTCCGGGGTCGTTCCGAGCCAATGGTTACACGGTGACGCACTGTTCTGCATGCGTATGTGTGTATGTGTGTGTGTGTGTGTGTGTGTTGGCATGCGTTAAAATAGTGTGCGTCAATGATTCGAAAAATATATTCCACCTAGGATTCTTTTCGTGAAGCAAGTGTTCATCGAGCCTGCCAGCAAAGACCATCGTTCGCTCTTCCTGTTTCTATTAAAGAGTCTGTGTCTGTGTGTGTGTGTGTGTGTTGGTGCAGTCGTGGAAGGAAGAAAATGTAAGGAAACGGAAGGGGCGAAAAGGTTGGATGCGAAGAAAAATAGACCCATTCGTTTGCTTTGGGCCGAAAATATCCTTTCCCAAGTACGGCAACGGTTCGTTTGCCCTAATAATTTTATATGCGTGTGTGTGTGTGTGTATGTGTTCGTTCGTTTATATGTATGGGTATGTGTGCGTGAGTGTTTGCTCATATCCTTTGAACATCGTTGAAGAAAGTGCTTCGGTTTCGTTCGGCAACAAGCGAGGAAGCAGGGAGCGCGAAGAAAACCTCCGCAACTGCAATCCAGCACAAACGTCTACCCTGCTCGTGCTCCCTCTCTCGCTACTCAGCCATTCCTTTGGGAAGGGATTTTCCCACCACATTTACCCCGACCGTACATCTTTTCGAACCGGGGCACGAAAATCTGACCCCAAGACCAACAAAAAAAAAACCAATCGAAAGAGAAAGAGAGCGATAAAAAAAGAGAAAAAAACGAGATAGAGAGAGAGAGAGAAAGACAAAGAGAGGCGGTGAGTAAGAAACGAGATACAAACGGACGTCATGCGGAGATAACGTAAGTAAGTGTGAGAGAAAGAGAGCAAATAAACGAGCTAGTGGTGGTGCGGGGTGGACGTTTTAGAAGCCTGAAAGGAAGGGCAAAACACGGTTGCCCTCGCTAACAAGGTAGAGAACAAAAGGTTCTACAGCACCAGCGTTCGGAGGAATCCTCCAAACCGACGCTGTAAACGGATGCGCTCGACTGAGACACTAGCAAACGGAACTGGGAAAGCGTTCGGCGGTGTGTGTGTGTGTGTGTGTGTGTGACAAGCAGCAAGTGTAAGCGGAAATGCGCACCACACAGATGACACAGTGGCACACGACACACATGCAGGCGGGTTGGGTGGAGGAAAGAGAAACCCCCGGGGTTGAAGATAAGGATAAAAATAGAACCAATCGAACTGATCCCCAATCTTTCATCTCCTCCACCCTCTCAGGCTCCTTTCTCTCTTTCTCTCTCGCTTTCTCTCCTTCTCTCTCCCTCTCTCCCTCTCTCTCTCTCTCGCTCTCTCTCTCTCTCTCTTCATTAAAGTGTTGATCGACGGAGCGTTAAAAAGGATAATGTTTATCGTTCTGGTGACCGTTTAAGGGACTCTTCTCCTGTGTTCGTGTGTCGTATCCTGGGAAATTCTTACGCTTTTTCAACAACTCACACACAGCACCCACACATACAGTGAAGCTGAAAGAATCCCGGTTTTGGGTCACAGAAAATTTTGCGCCCTGTTTTTTTTTTCTTTTCTTTATTGGTTTTCTCATCCTGCTGGCCACGTGAGCTGTTCTGGTGTGAAAATGGCAGATGGAGACGCCTGGTAGAGAGTTTCGGACCAGTTCCAATCGCCATTGGCAGGGAAGGGATAACGAAGGATTAAAAATTAATTTCCGCTGGAACGATGCCAGTGCAATGAGTGTGGGCGTGCAAGTATGTGTGTGAGTTAAGCTAAAGTAGAAGCGAACGATTGGATTTAATTATGTGTAAAGCGCATTGATTCAATCCATGAAAAGTAGGATTGCTGACCAAATGTTGCTTTCTAATTGGTGTGTGTGTGTTTTTTTAATTCTTTTTTTATTTCCAAATTCCTCCACTTCTTTGCAATTTTCAGTGATTGCAGGCAAAGCGGAAAGGAGAAAAAATATGCAAAAATACACGTCCACTCGAAAAGCGATACAAGTGATGATCATTCCGGTTGTGCTGTAGTGTTGTGAAGTGCGAAAAGAGTACAGAAAAGTAGGCCAAGCTAAGGGTGAGCGTTAATTTCAGCTACAAATAATAATACGCTAACAACATAGGCACGGATCGTTGCCTCCGTTCGTGCAAGCTAGTGGAATCTGCTACAGAAAACGGGCACGGAAAATATTGCGCCAAGTGAATTTGGGATTAGGATCGAAAGGCCAGCACTACTCTCCAGCGGCTTTGAGGCCTTGCAACGATAACAAGTAACAAGTGCAATGATGCCAACGGTTCCACGCTCAAGCGTTTTATCGCTGGTGCGAAGTGGATAATGTGCCGCTGTGTGGATGTATATAAACTGTAAGGTAAGTGAAACTGGGCGACACATTTTTGCCCCAACGCGGTTCTGGGGACGAAAGTTTCCACCTTCTTAAAACACACAAAAAAAAAACCCGAAACAAAGCAAACAACCAACAACCAAACTCTCTGAAAGGGCGAGCAGGACAAACAGTGTCACCGGTGTAGACGACGAAGAAAAGAACGCTGGCTCGCAGTGGCAGTGTTGTCGTGCAGTTGCTTGCTCTACGAACCATGAAGCTTCGAATCGCTTCGGGGACAAAGCCGAAGAAAGCCATGTTGTGGCCTGCATTTCCCAGCACTGACCTAAACGCGTCCGTCCTGAATCTAGGTGAAAGAACAACTGTCACCTTGCATTCATCGTTTTTTTTTTCGTGTTTTGCCGTCGCTGTGGCTGTTGTTTTGACATTTTACAGCTGCCACGTAATGCCGTACCAGCAGCAGTAGCTGTACCTCACCTTCGTTCCCGATGGTCCTGCGCGGACGGCAAGCGAATAAATCTGTCACCTTTTGTTGCCATTTTGCTGCCGTTGTGGCAGAATCCTCTGGTCAACGCACCAGACTGACACCGTTCCCGTTTGGAAGCGTTCCAAGAAACGAAAATAGCGCCCATTGCAGCTCAATGCAGTCGCGTCACGAGACTCCTTCACGTTTTGTCTGTGTATGTGGCAGCGCTTTAGTAGCAACCACATGACAACGGTGTAAGCAGTGCGATCGTCTCTATCTCGCTGCCATTCTCTGAACGGTGATGCACATGCACAGCCAGTGCGGTTGGTAGTAGTGGTAACCAGCATAATACTCGACCGAGAGCGGAAAGAAAAGAAGTGAAGAAGAGAGTGAAAGTTCGGCTTTATTATATTCTGCTCTGCTGGTACCGTTTTACGACACGGCAAGGGATGAATGAGGTTTGCAAATGATTGCAATCTTCTTGTGCCAAGCTGACAGTCACTCGTTGCTATCTCCTTTTTTAAGTGCTGCATCACTACATACGCATGGGCATTTCCCTGTTTGTCGACTGGTTGAGGTTAGTCGCTTGCTGTAATGCATTTGCCATCTTTCTCGGTACTGCTCGATGCTCCAGTCCAGAGTGTATGTCCTTGCAGGGGTTTGTGTCTTTTCACGCCACCCAAAAAACGGTGGCGAGTCCACGCTCGCTCCGGTGATACAATATAACACACCCGCGTTTGATCGATAAGTTTGTCATCCGCGTTTTTACTGTCGAGATGGGACCGCTTGGGACATCCGAATCTTATCTTGTCACCGAAGAAACATAAAATTTATTTTCTGAGTACCTTTTTCTCAACCTTCTTGTTTAATTTCCTCTTTTTTATAATAAAAAATAACCAATTCCAAAAAGAAACAGAACAGAAAACTACCAAAAAAGAACCACCGCAAGGCAGCGAACCCTAATTAACTTTTTATAAACACAGCCGAACCACCGGCGGGAACAAAAGCTCAGCCACACAAGCGAACCCCTTGTGTTGTTAATGTATTGGTGACACTTTGCGGAAA